>JAOYND010205882.1:0-15198 GCA_025802135.1 Lagerstroemia fauriei
AGGGTAGATAGTTCAAGCATGGGAAAGAGAACTGCAGCAGCAGGAAAGAGACACATACTAAGCAAAAGACACCCTTCAATCAGTATCAAAAAATTCAAGCCGCCGCCGAGTGGAAGATCGATTAGGACGGAAGAGTATCACCGGATTTCGTAGCAGATAAGAGTCGATTTTGGGCTGCCGAGGGAGGGAGCAAGAATAGGAAAATAAGGTGATGTGATCGAGGGGAAAGGTGAAGCGACTGAGAGGAGAGTTGAGAGGGACTCGGAAGGCGTCCATGATATTGGCATGGACCGGGTCTGATATGGCGGTTCCATATCATCGGACCGGATCCAACGTGAACCGGCCTAGTCATTATATTTCATACAGACGAGAGTAATAAGAAAAGTGGACGGCCCGGTTCATTAATCTTCCGGCCCAACATCCTTCCTTTTGATCTCCTTTCCCATTTTTTACCACGTGCACGAAAGTATTTAAAAGCCCATTACGTCTGTTCGAATTGGGCCCAATAGAAAAAACTCTCAATTTAAAATAATATAAAAAATATTACCAAAGACCTAGTATAGTCTAAGAAGTCGATATTTATCAATGTATATGTTCAAGAGCCACTTTTGACAATGTTACACGGAGCAAAACTCGAACCGATAACTTCGACCTCATCAAACCACATGAGAGCGACTTTTAGACTACTGAATAATTATCATTAGTGGTGATTATAAAGTGCACTCGTATCGTATTGTAATACACTTTACGCCACAAGTTGTATTTATTTGTAAATTTGACAGTGATCTAAAATTAGATAGGTTAAAATTTTATAAAACGACTGATAAATTCTTTACATCTGAATAACGTGACTTTCTCATATTATATTAATTTTACAACAACTTAATCATCCTTATTAAACTTTATAACAAATTTTAAATTTTTGTGAGTACAGTAATCTTATATTTCAACTTATTACCCGACAAAAGCTTACCCTTTTGTTAAATAACAGTACTCGAACTAAATATTGACTTAACTATGGCCATAGTCTTGGATCAAAAGGAGTTTTTATTCCATTGCAACACCATACATATGTAACTTTTCACAGTACATAAAGTTGATTAGTCAGTACAAAAACATTTTCTTACTCATCTAATTTTATTGATTTTCTATCTCAATACATCATGGAACGTAGAGAGATCTACGAGAACTTTTAAGGCTCTGGTTATTATTGTATTACTGCAACAGGTCTAAGCACGATCCCGAGCAGGGCAGGCCTATAGTTAATTTAGTCGGAATCGATTTGGCTCCCGAACATCTCCAACGGGAAGTCACGAGCCGACCCTCTAGGGCAGAACACGACCCGGTAATCGGTGGACCCGCTGGGGCACGTGAACGTGCTCGTCGGATCGTCCTGCGGGTAGCTGTACGCGTCGGGACACCTATCCTTGAAGAACCTGGAGAAGTTCGTCGGCCCGCACTTCCCCTTGGTGCAGCAATACTGATCGGTCTTGAAGACGGTGCACGGGTTGTTGCAGCCGCCGGGCGCCTTGAGCTGGTTCGGGCACTGGCCCTTGACATCGGCGGTGCAGGCGATCGGCTTGCACTTGCCCGACGGGCTCCTGGTCGGGCTGAATTCCATGGGGATGTTGAACCCGTCGACCAAGGATATGTCGAAGAAGTCCAGGTTACCGAACTGGTTCAGCGCGTACTCGGCCAGCGTGTTAGGTGGGACCCCCCAGGCTTTGCACTGGAGGACCCCACCGCAGTCGCCGGTCTGGCAGTGACCCCTACCCGAGGAGTCGAAGTTGCAACTGGTCCGGCCCCAGATCCGGGCCATGGAGGTGCCCGCCGGAACTGTCAGGGTCCATGTCTGGCCGTGGTCGAGGCGGCGGCCTCCCCCGGGAGAGGCGGCTGCCCAGACGGTGTAGGGGCAGTTGTTGCGGACTGTGAAGGTGGTGGCATGGGTGGAGGTAAAGAAGCTGAGGAGGAAGAAGAGGAGAGGCTTGGAGAAGGCCATGGTCATATTTGTTGACTGTGTGCGTTGTAAATGACGATTTTGGGGGGTATAAATAGAAGGAAAACCTTTAACAAGTGACAGGATAAGAGCAAATGGAAAAGCCAATATTCTAGAGAATGAGATGATTTTTTTAATGTCATCTCATATTAAAAAATTCAATAAATTCGAATTAGTTTAAGTTCGAACAGGTCGATTCATTAAAAGGATAAATTTATCATAACGTGAATTACTTCAATAATAAAAATTTAAATTCGATACATTAATTAAATATAAGATACATCTCAATTAACTCATATCAATGAAAATATATGATCATCCATGCAAGTATTTATATTACACTATTATTGATTGATGGGCTGACCAGCTATTTATGAGTTTGAATAAAATAAATTCTTAAGTATCAGAAAATGATTTTGAACGGTTGTCGTTATTTTCAATGTAAATTTAAAAGTTTATCAGTTCAATTTTCTACGGGCTAACTTTCTTTAGTCTCTCGTTGCATTCTTCCTTGTATTTTTTCCCCCTAAATTAAAAAAATCTCCTTTATAAATCAATCCCGATCAATCAAAGCTTAAAAGAAAAGAAGATGAACTAATTTGGATTGGTTTAATAATTTTCTCGTTGAACTTCTAAATAGATAATTCTATTATTAAATCTCAAATTAAGAGAGTCAACAAAAACTTTTTCAAGAATTTTAACTCAATCGTAAATTAATATTAAAATATATTTATGTGAGTTTGAATATATTGCGTGGTGCAATTAAAGAGAGAGAAGAAGATGGGACTGTGAATAGTTTTTGGATCATGTCCATTAAAGCAGGTGTCCCTTACGCTCATTAAAGCGAGAGGCGGCTCGCCCTAGCCAGCTAGCTAGATTTGCTTTTCTCATGATCTGTTCAAAGATGACTCAGTCAAAAAAATAAAATAAAACATTTAATCATTAAGAACGCGACTCGATCTCATCCTAACCTGAATCAATGAGTCATTCTTCCGTGGGTATAGTTTGTGATGTCATTCTTATACTCTATTAATAAATATTTAATATATTATTATTAAATATTATATTTATTAATAATAATTATTTTGAATATGATTTGACATTTTTTTTAGTGTTAAGTTTTTATTAATTAAATTTATTGTATTATTTATACATTCGACTCATCTAAAAATTTCGCTGAATTAATATAATGCCGGGTTGGTTTTCACAATCCTTGCTTGCGACTTTTATCTTCCTTTTTTGTTTATCTTTTTAGGTCATGCTAATGAAAAATTGTAATTTATGACTATTATCAGTAAAAGTATGATAATTTATTTGTTTAGTTATCTGATATGTTCACAATTAAATATAAAAATTTAAATAATACGTGATATTTAGGGATGGATGGATAGATTAATACTACTATTACCCTTTTTTTAATTTATTAAAATGGGTTGGAAGAGATGATAAGACATCTCCACTTCCTAACTAGTATTTTATGTTCGAGTTTTACGAATGAATAAATTTTATATTGAGAGAATTTTATTTTTTAGTGGATTAATATAACTGGAATGGAATACTAGAAAAAATAAAGTTAAAAGGCAGCATAACAAACTGCCGTGTCCTACTGGAATTGCAGATGTGCATGCACTGTGGTAGTCCCTTTCCTTGAAATTAGGCCAATGGAATTCTGACTTTTGTGAACTCTATTGGGAAAAAAAATGTCTACTAATTGTCTATAAAATATGCTGATTTTTAAAATAGTATAGTATTTTTCGTAAAGAAAACTCTCAGTTTCACCTTTAATTGATGAAATGGTAAGTTTAACGTGTTAGAGTTTTGCATTTGACAATGTATAAATAATTGAATTGTAAAATCCGATTTAAAGTACTAAATAATAAGATAAAGAGAAAAAAAATAGTGTTAATAAAAATGGACCAAAGCCCTTGAGGGGTACTTGGTTCAAACCCCACAAGAGGCAGCTCCCTCAAAGGTGGGGGTTTATGTCCTCAAACCCGTCAGATTTCGCCTGATTTAATCGAGACATGTGATTTGTGGGTTATTGCGTGTCTCTCGAGCAAGGCTCTTGGGTCCTCCCCTAGGGACCCCCTTCCCTCTAGTCGGGCTTGAAGAGCCCGGATACCTCGGTCATAAAAAAAATAAAAAATAAAAATAAAATGGACCAAAATAAAATTCACAAAATTCAAAATATTTACGAAAATAGAAAAAAAAACATGAAGGTTAAAAATATGATGAAAGTAAAAGATAAATAAGAATAAAATATTATAATAGTTTTAAATATTAAAAAAAATCTTAACGGTGATAATTCCAAGAAAATTTCAAACTACTTAGAAAATCTTTTAAAAAATTTGTTGTACACTTAATTTTGTCTAATTTTTATCTATACTATTATATATAAAAATTTAAAAAGTTCGGTCTCTTTTTCGTTTTTCGTATCTACCGTTAATCTAATTTATATATGAAAATATATTATATGCATATACTTTATAAAATCTTTCGAATTAAGGGTAAAACAATAATTTTAATTATTTTCCTCTCACACGATCTTAACAGTAAAAATCTTTCATTAACGGTTCAAATTCTCCTTTCTCACTCTATATATAATTTTAACAGCAAAAATATGTTATATTTTTTCGAACAAATGATTTGAAATTGTAAACTTGAAAAATATAAAATTGACATCGTATACTAATAACAACTAAAAATGTTCTATCTAATATTGTGAGTTAATGAATTTTAAATGAATTAAATTGCAATACGTTATAAATAAACGATCTAATTTCACGAATTTATTTCAGTATTTCATATTTATTTATTTTTATTTTTTCATCTGTAGCACAGTTTAGCTATAATATATCCCTGAACCAATCATCTTACCCATTATATTTTGCGTTGCCTTAAACGACTTTTCTAGAGCTCTCTCCCTGTCGAAAATCTTGTCCAGGTTTCTTCATAGCAGACAAGCTTGGTGACTACTCAGCCATGCATAAGGATTATTGATTTATTAAATTTAAATTTTTGAAAAGATTTTTCGTTTTTTGCCGTAAAAATGCTTGATGATGTGGCTTCCCCACTTGATGATGCTCTTGATTTGATAATTGAACAAATGTTCCATTAGAGATGGACACATAGTGAGTACTGTTTCCACTTTGAACTCGAAAAGCCATGATTCTAGGTGATAACTTGATGGAATTGAATTATCTGCCCACCGTTGATGGAGGTAGTCTTACATGTCACAAGTATACTGCGTCAATACTATTTGATAGTATCACAAGCCAATAAAATTTAGTTATATATGAGAGATAATTTATGTGGTAAAATGAAAATTCATACTTCTTTAAAAATAAAAAATCTTTAAGAATCTTATTAAAACCTTAAAAAATCCTAAAAAACTCTAAAATTCCTAATATTATTTAGCGAGAAAGGGAAAAAGATGTTGAGTATTATAAAATATGCACTAATTGGCCGGAAGTTTAAGGTTTCATCAAATAAATTTCTTTTAATTGTTCAGCTTTGAATCGACTTAGGTCGGCTCTAGAGAGGCATCTATTCATCGCCATATTAATTGCATCACAAAGAATTGAACCTGGATCCCCTAAGGAAGTTCAAAGCCTCACCATCCGATCAAAGCTCCACTATTATTATCTTATCCAACAAATATATTTAGACTAATCAAAATAAATTGGTTGAGGTTGTTCAATATCTTTTCCTCTTTAATATGGTTCCGGATTCGAGTATTGTAAACGATTAAAGTATAAGTGAAAAACCTAAAAATCGTGAAAAAAAGAATCTAAAAGCCTAAAAAAATAAAATTAAAAAAGCCTAATTTTATGGAGTCTTATTATAATGACTTTCTTTTTGTATTTTTTTAAATTTAGTTCATTCATATATTGAAAATCGAAATCCAAAAATTCAGTTGATCCGACCAAATTCACCTCTAATAAATGAAGAAAATTCATGATTAGAAAAGTTTTACCCTTAATAGATCAATCAAGTTAGAATCTGGATCAATAAAACCCATTAAATTTTGGATATTAGGCGATACGAAAAATAGATATAAATACTTTTTACTAGTTACCGACAAAATATTTTATCTATAGTTTATCGGAAACATTAATTTTAAAATAATTTATTGACAAACTTCACTTTTCATAAGTTTGTCAGTAAATTCTTTCAACAAATTGTTTGTCGATAAAATTTTGACGGTAAATTCAAGTTTTCTTGCAGTGGTATAGGGGGAAAAAATAATTTGAAATTTAAAGAAAATGAACCCTAGAAAAGAGAAACAGGTAATATTTTACCTTCATACTCCATTATCTCCTTGAAAAATATTCACATCTAAGTAGGGTAAAAAATTCCTTTTATTTTCGTTTCTTATGCTTTCATCTCTTCTTAATTACCTGCATCCAAATAAAGAGTCAGTGAAGGTAATTAGATCCTCCTTACACCAGTTAGAAATTAATTTTACAACCTTCTTGGTACGCACTCTCGATCTAGTAACTAAAGATTCCATTGCATTTCGACTGATCCGACAAATAGCTTTTTATTCATAAAACATGAATTCGAGACCATCTTTGTTGAGAGTAAAATACATAAACCATGTTGATTGGATTTGTAAAACTTTATAAAACATGGTCGTCGCAGCAATCATGTTCTACAATTATAACCGGCTGCGATTCTTATACTGTTTGACGAACTATCTTTTAAGGGTAGAGAACCGCAAAAATGATGAGGAATTCCATCGAACAGCTACAAGAAAACCTGAGAAGATGAATGTCCTGCCTATACCACATTGACTATGAGACAGAAGACAAACTCATGTAGAGGGAAAATTGAACTATACTACGAACTCCGATACCATGTAAAATTTTTCACAGGATCTATAAAATGTTTAGAGCTCGTATTAATGTCAAATCTTAAGGTAATAGGATGTTTTGTCATATTACTTGCCATTACCTTGCAAGGAAAGGAGAGAATTTATGAGAGAAAGCTGGTCACTAGTTCTCTCTAGATAGCATATTAATTCTAGTCATTGCCAGAATTCAATGAACCTCCAAGAATTCCAAGAGGGAGGGAAGGAGGGAAGGGGAGAGAGAGAGGCGACGACTGGGGTCAACCACGGCCTCGTCGGAGGAGGAAGTCTTCCGTGCAACGGTGTCATCACGTTGCAGTACTTACATGGTGATACCAACTAAAAGAATTCATCTAAAAAATATCACCATATAAGTACTGTCACATAATGAAACCGTATATACTAGACTTTTTCGGCGGGGAAATGGATGGCCCTCTTAGAGGTCAATATAGCCTGTATTTCTGGTGCTTACACCGGGTATCGCCCGATAGGTCCTAACCGATGTAGGTTCGAGTCTCAGTTAACTTAGAGGGTAAAATTTCTTTGAACATTAATTTTTTTCATTTATAATAATCGAACCTCGAGATCTTATTTTAAGAAGAAAAGATGTATTACTATTTCAACTATATCTTGTTAGCGATTTTTCTATTATTTCATCTTCTTAAATTTTTTCAATGATTTAACTAATTTGAATTTTTGAAATGAAAAATTTATATACAGAATTTTCTATGTCAGTATTTAATATCGGTTCAGGGAATACAATTAAAAAAATATATTAATGTCGTTACGTCTACATCACCATCCGTTAATTCTCAATTACACATGGTGAACTGAATTTATATTTATATATTTGTTGAAGGTATTACCGTATTAGAAAACATATTAGTTTAACTTTTACGCTGCGTTTGGATTGAGAGATTATGAAGGATTTTGCGGGGAAGGATTTTGCGGGGAAGGATTTTGAGGGATTATATAATTATAAGGAGAAGAAGATATCGGGAGTTCCATATATTTGTCGATTCTTGTAAGTGAGTTCTAAATGTTTTAAAGTGATAAATCAAGTCTATATGTTACCGATATTACAACATCGAGTCATTTCAGTCATCTACCGTTACTTTAAGCTGATGTGGCATTGACGTGACATTGACACACGTCAGCTTAAAGTAACGGTAAATGACGGAAATGACTCGATGTTGTAATGTCGATAACATATATGACTTAATTTATCACTTTGAAATATTTAGGACTCACTTGCAAAAATCCACAAACTTAATGACTCCCTATATCTTTCTCTCTAATTATTAGTATCCCTCCACATCCAAAGCCTTGTATCTCGACTTATTCATCTACCGGTCACATATAATATTTGTGTTTCGCTCAAAATGCGTCCAGACAATATTACAAAATATCGCATCAAACTGCATCGATCTGACAATTCTTAATGAATTTCGACCTCGAGAAAGTATAAGACAACATTCTAAATTAAAATGAAGCTAGATTAATATGAAGGAATTGTCATATGATTATGAATTATTACATTACTGCATCGCAACTCGACTGTATCTCTCATGCATGCTCACGCATGTCGTGGGACGAACACGGGCAAAGTACAAGCTCGTGCACCAGTTCTTTAATTTATTATGCCGACGTTTTATTCTATATATCTTAGTGTAGAAATTCGATATTTCCTCTCATCACGGGCAGAAGGTAACCTTATAGTTGGTGCCACGGGGGGCATGTGAAAGTGCTGGTCTTATCATCCTGTGGATAACTATAAGCGTCCGGGCACAAAACCTTGAAGAACTGGGAGAAGTTGGTGGGGCCACAGCTTCCCGGCCCATTGGTGCAGCAGTACTCGTTCGTCTTGAAGATAGTGCACGGGTTGTTGCAGCCACCGGGAGCCTTCAGCTCTACCGGGCACTGGCCATTGATGTCTGCGGAGCGACGGATCCCACGGCACGCGTTAGTGGTGAGGCTGAAATCCACGGGGATGTTGAACCCGTCCACCAGCGATATATCAAGGAAGTTGAGGTTGTTTGACTGGTTCAGCACGAACTCTGCCAGGGTGTTGGGCGGCGAGCCCTAGCCCTGATAGTTCAGGAGCCCGTTGTAGTCACCGGAGTCACAGTGTCCCTGGTCATTTGCGTCGAAGTTGCAGTTGGTCCTGCCCCAGATACGAGCCATGGTGGTGCCGGGATTCACAGTGAAGGACCAAGTTTGGCCCTGGTCGAGACGCGGGCCGCCGCCCGTTGAAGCGGCAGCCCACACGGTGTAGGTGCATTGGTTGACGACGTCGAAGTTGGCTGCATGGGGATATTAGAAATTGAGCTGAAGACACTCGAGAGAAGGAAAAGAAAGAAAAGATGGAAGAAGAGATGCAGAGAGTTTGATCTTTTCGTAATTTCTCAGCTTAGCTTCGACTGAGAGCTACTTCTTGTATTTATATACAAAGTTCAATACAATTCAGTAACAGAGGAGTTAGTTACAGCTTTCAACTATCATAACTACCATATAATTAACTCTGTTAACAGAGGAAGTGAGGAACAAGCCCCAGAGGACTAGGAGCGGGAAGGGAGACATTTTCTGGGAACGTTTCTTAATATCAAAGAACAGCTCCTTCTACAATCTATATGTTGTTTTTATAATGTGATGTTGGGTGTGAATTAAAATGGTGTGGTGGGTTAGGGTTATATATAGTGATGGAGGGAAGTGCATAAGCTATCTGGCGTATTGCATGGGATGGAAAATTTTGCAACTTCTTAGAAGTTTGAAGTTTCTACCGACATAAATAAATTTACTCAGGTAGTTGGATTGTTTTTCTTTTTCGCAGCACAGAAAAGTCACGTAGGACTAGGAGGGAATAGAAGGAAGAGGAAATAAACGGGTACTGGAAATCTCACTGATAAAAATCAAATTCAAATGAACCTCTTGATTCCAGGTCGATGACACTAGCGCTAGACCAAGCTCCCTTAGTTTTTTCCAGTCTGCACCAATGGTCCCCAAGAGATCTATGGAGCTTTGACTGATTCAGCTCGAGTCCGGTCGGCCTACTAAGGAGTTAAAGCTCTCGTAAAATAAATTTTCTCCATTTACAAAGAATCGAATTCGAGACCTTTAATTAAGAGACCGGGTTTTTTGGACGTTTAAACCAACTCATTTTTGGCAGAGGACTTGGTTTTAGTCCGCCATAAAACCAACAGAACGGTTCTACAAGGGCATTGACGAGATGACATTCAATATATCAATTAATTTTAGAACACATGGGCAAATGAGTGTTAGTCTAATCAAGTCATTGCCATTTCCATAATTATTATTATTTAGACCGATTTTATTAATTATTCATCACTTATGGTCTTTTATATATAAAGTAATTATACGCATCAAAAATAAAACTATGCCACAGTCAAAGAAAAGAATCCGAAGAAAGTGTGCTTCGTACAATTGGTATCGCCTTTAACCTGAGACCAAGAGGTCTTAAGTTTGATTTCCATTGGCGGAACTCCTGATACCCCTTTATTTTTCATTTAGTTCGTTTTGAATTTCGTATAATGACTTTCTTTTTGTATTTTTTTAAATTTAGTTCATTCATATATTGAAAATCGAAATCCAAAAATTCAGTTGATCCGACCAAATTCACCTATAATAAATGAAGAAAATTTACGATTAGAAAAGTTTTACCCTTAATAGATCAATCAAGTTAGAATCTAGATCAATAAAACCCATTAAATTTTGGATATTATGTGATACGAAAAATAGATATAAATACTTTTTAGTAGTTCCCGACAAAATATTTTATCTATAGTTTATTAGAAACATTAATTTTAAAATAGTTTATTGACAAACTTCACTTTTCATAAGTTTATCAATAACTTTTTTCAACAAATTGTTTGTCGATAAAATTTTGACAGTAAATTCAAGTATTCTTGTAGTGGTATACGTGGAAAAAATAATTTGAAATTTAAAGAAAATGAACCCTAGAAAAGGGAAATAGGTAATATTTTACCTTCATACTCCATTAGGGTAAAAAATTCCTTTTATTTTCGTTTCTCATGCTATCATCTCTTCTTGATTACCTGCATCCAAATAAAGAGTTAGTGAAGGTAATTAGCTCCTCCCTACACTACTTAGAAATTAAATTTACAACCGTTTTGGTACGTACGCTTGAACTAGTAACTAAAGCGTCTATTGCATTTCGACTCATCAAGTAAATAACTTTTTATTTATAAAACATGAATTTGAGATCTTTGTTGAGAGTAAAAAAAAAACATCAACTTGGTTGATTGGATTTGTAAAACTTCGCTAAGCATGGTTGTCGCAGCAATCCTGCTCTATAAATATAATCGGCGAAGATTCTTAGGGTTTGTCGAGCAATCTTTTAAGAGTAGAGAACTGCAAAAATGATGAGGAATTCCATTGAACAGCTACGAGAAAACCTAAGAAGATGAATGTCCTGCTTATACCACATTGACTATGAGACAGAAGACAGACTCTTGTAGAGGGAAAACTGAACTATACTACAAGCTCCGATGTCATGTAAAATTTTTCACGGGATCTATAAAATGTTTAGAGCTCGTATTAACGTCGAATCTTAAGGCAATAGGATGTTTTGTCTTGTTACTTGCCATTACCTAGCTTGGAAAGAATCTCTGAGAGAAAGCTGGTCACTAGTTCTCTCTAGATAGCATTTTAATTCTAGTCAAGCTCCAACGAACGACCATATGTGAATGCTATATTTTATTATATGCCATCTTCCGGGACGTTGCCAGAATTCAATGAACCTCCAAGAATTCCAAAGAGGGAGGGAGAGGGAGAGAGAGGCGACGACTGGGGTCAACCGCGGCCCGGCCATGTTATAGCATTTATACGGTGATATCAACCGAAAATTTTCATCTAAAAAATAGTTCAATTTTATTGGTTGTTATCACTATATAGGTCCTCCTATAGGTCAATAGCCCATATTTCTGGTGCTTACTCCTAAACAACGTAGGTTCGACTCTCGGTCCACTTAGAGACTAAAACTCTTCAAACATTAATTTTTTTCATTCACAAGAATCGAACTCGAGGTTTTATTTAAGAAGAAGAGATATATTACCATTTCAACGATATCTTGTTAGCGATTTTTCTGATATTTCGTCTTCTTAAATTATTTAATGATTTAACCAATTTAAGTTTTTGAAATTAAAAATTTATATGGTCAACTTTGTACATCAGTATTTAAGGAATAATTATAGCGGAAGTCCTTTATATTTATCATTTTTGACAGTTGAGTCCTATACATTTAAAAATTATTAATTCAGTCCTATAAGATCAATTACGTTATACTTTTAGTCCAAATTATCAATGTTTTGCTGACGTAGAATTCACGCCATTAACAGTTCCATTAACGGAACAGTGACGTTTCGGACTGAAAGTGTAACAAAATTTCTTATAGGACTAAATTAGTTATTTTCAAATTTATAGGACTTATTTACCAAAATAATAAATATATAAGATTTTCAGTATCATTTTTTCTAGTATTTAATATCGGTTCGGGAGTACAATTTAGAAAATTATTAATGTCTTTACATCTACATCACCATTCGTTAATTCTCTATTACGGTCGTCATTGGTCATTTTGAGCTGCAAGATGCAATAGACCGTGCATTGACTTTTGCCAACTCAGGGATCGAGAATGTCTTCTATACGATATGGTAATATTGACGTGATATATTCATTTAATTAAGAATTACTGTCCGTTAGAATTGTATATTAAAATGTAATTGAACAGATATATCATGTCAGTATTACCATGTATATATTCATTGCGGTGAAGACGTTCTCCAACTCAAGACGACCTACTTCCAATAAATCACTCATCGCACCTACTAATCCAATCTCGACTTATTTCATCGACTGGTCATGTATAATATTTACGCTTCACTCAAAACACGTCCAGATAATCACGTCAAACTGCATCGCACCGACAGTTCTTACCGAATTTCGACCGTGAGAAATTATAAGACAACCTTCTAAATTAAAACGAAGCTGGATTTATACGAATAAGGAACTGTCATATGATTATGAAATATTACATTACTGTATCGTGACTCAACTATCTCTCTCATGCATGCTCATGCATGTCTTGAGAAGAACGGGCAAAGTACAGGCTCGTGTGCCGGTTCTTTAATTTATTATGCCGATGCTTTATTCTTTATATATATATATATATATATATCTTAGTGTAGAAATTCGATATTTCCTCTCATCACGGGCAGAAGGTAACCTTATAGTTGGTGCCACTGGGGCATGTGAAAGTGCTGGTCTTATCATCCTGCGGATAGCTATAAGCGTCCGGGCACAAACCCTTGAAGAACTGGGAGTAGTTGGTGGGGCCACAGCTTCCCGGCCCATTGGTGCAACAGTACTCGTTCGTCTTGAACACGGTGCACGGGTTGTTGCAGCCGCCGGGAGCCTTCAGCTGTGCGGGGCACTGGCCGTTGATGTCCGCGGAGCACCTGATTCCGCGGCACGCATTGGTGGTGGGGCTGAAATCCACGGGGATGTTGAACCCGTCCACGAGCGATATGTCGAGGAAGTCGAGGTTGTTTGGCTGGTTCAGCGCGAACTCTACCAGAGTGTTGGGCGGCGAACCCCAGCCCTGGCAGTTCAGGAGCCCGTTGCAGTCACCGGAGTCACAGTGGCCCTGGCCATTGGCGTCGAAGTTGCAGTTGGTCCGGCCCCAGATACGAGCCATGGTGGTGCCGGGATTCACAGTGAAGGACCAAGTCTGGCCCTGGTCGAGACGCTGGCCGCCGCCCGGTGAAGCGGCAGCCCACACAGTGTAGGTGCATTGGTTGACGACGTCGAAGTTGGCTGCATGGGAGGAAGTGAGGAACAAGCCCAAGAGGACTAGGAGCGGGAAGGGAGACATTTTCTGGATCGTTTCTTAATCTCAAAGAACAGCTCCTTCTACAATCTATACGTTGTTTTTTGTAATGTGATGTTGGGTGTGAATTAAAATGGTGTGGTGGGCTAGGGTTATATATAGTGATGGAGGGAAGTGCATAAGCTACTTGGCGTATTGTATGGGATGGAAAATTTTGCAACTTCATAAAAGTTTGAAGTTTCTACCGACAAATTTATTCGGATGGTTGGATTATTTTTCTTTTTCGCTGCACAAAAAGTCAAATAAGAGAATAGAAGGAAGATGGAATAAATGAGTATGGAAAATTTCACTTATAAGAATTGAACCCAGCTAGACCTCTTGATTCTAAGACGAGAGCAGTACCACCGAATCAAGCTCCCTTATTTTTTTTTTCCGGTCTGCACCAATGGTACCCAGAAGCTCCGTGGACCTCTAACTAATCCAGCTCGAGCCGGATCGGCCTACTGAGGAGGTAAAACTCTCACAACATGAGTTTTCTCCGTTATCAAAGAATCGAATCCGAGACCTTTATTTAAGGGATCGAGTGTTTCTGACTATTTCAACTAACTCATTTTTTCGCAAAGGACTTAGTTTTAGTGCGCCATAAAACCAATATACAACGGGTCTGCAAGGGCATTGACGCGGTGACATTTAATATGTCATCACTCATAAAACATATAAATGAAATGAAAATACCTCAAAAGAAAATCGTATAAATGTAATACTGTGCTTGTGGTGATATAAAATCGTCGAAAATTTTACGAACAGTGCTTGGCAGTGATGGATCTAGAAAATCAATCTAAGAAGTGCGAAACTCAACATGGAAGGAAAATTTCACATTTCAAGGGGGCGAAACAATGTAACTTAGTATAAATATGGATAAATTTGATAAAATTTGTATAGATTTCTACATATTTTATTGAGTTCAGGGGTGATCGCACCCCACTTCCCCTAAATCCGTCCCTGGTGCTTGGTATCTGCATAAGAAAATAATATTATAAAAAAATATCAATTAGACCGAAAAAATATCAATTAATTTTAGAACACACGGGCAAATGGGTGTTAGTATAATCAAGTCATTGCCATTTCCATAATTATTATTATTATTTAGACCAATTTTATTAATTATTCATCACTTATGTTCGTTAGACTTTTATATATTAGACAATCATACGTATCAAAAATATACCTATGCCACGGTTAAAGAAAAGAATCCGAAAAAAGTGTGATTGGTACAATTCGTACTGTAGTCTGTACTTGACCTGAGACCAAAGGGTCCTATGTTCGATTTTTATCAGCGGAACTTCCGATACCCCTTTATTTACTATTCTTTTTATTTTCTTCTAGATTAATGTGTATTGTTTGTATACGAAAAAAAGGGGAAAGAGTCCGAAAATAAGAACAAGTCAGGGGAAATCGTTCCAAGCCCATTGCAGAACTTGGGTC
>JAOYND010205986.1:0-15197 GCA_025802135.1 Lagerstroemia fauriei
CTTGTATAGATGGCACCAATTTATAATGAATTTTAGAAATAGCACCAAATTGAGACAATTGTCATCTCCCTCTTTTTTCCAATAAAGTCAAACTCTCTCTTTCCCTCTTTCATTTCCTATCTTTCCCTCCCAACAGCTCTTTCATTCCCTCTCTTCATCCATCCCTTCCATCAGCACCCTCTCCCGGCTGCCTGTCCTCCCAGTGCCGTCCCCGCCCCCGCCTCCCTCCCTCTCCTGGTGCCATCCTCCTAGTGCCATCCTTGCCGCCGCCTCCATCCATCCCTCCCAACAGCCCCATTTTGTCCTCTCCCAATGCTGTCACCACCATCGCCCCCTCCCACGTGTCGTCCTCGTCCGTCCAACATTCTGTCCCAGTGAAGCTCCATCCCTCGATCTCTTTCCTTGGTGCAGCTTGCTCCCCAGCTCCCTCCCCAATGCAACATCTCTCACTCGATCTCATCTGATTTTTATTGTTAGGGTTTTTAATTAAACTATCGAGACCTGCTTATCTCTTACTAGTACCAATTTATCTCTTACCGAAACCAATTCAACTGAGAAGGAAAATAACATCATTAAATATGATAAATTTTTTGATAAAATTCTCCACCCAACAAACAGTATGATCCCAACAAATACAGAAAATATCCCAACATCATCTACTTTGATTAGTTGTGATGATTTGGATCTGTCCATCTCTACTTGATTGCCAAGTATATTCTCGATGTCTTGAAATACATGCATGTGATTGAGTCGATTCAACTTTGGATAGAACCATTCTGCACGAGAAATTCTCAAAGTTTATTTCATCTGCACAAGTAAAATATGTCTCAATTAATGTAAACATAGGTCCCAATGTAATATTCATTAGTATAAATAGGTACCGACATAGTATAAATAGGTCCCGGTAAGCCAAAAGCACAGTATGAATCCAACAACTAATCCAGCCAAAAGTAATAACAAGCATAGCCTAAAACTATCCAACAATCCAAGCAATAACACATATAATAGGATCTCCATTAGGTCCTGATGCAATATTCATTAGGTATCGACATAGTATAAAGAAGTCTGGACATAATATAAATAGGTCCCGGGAAACCCTCAATCACATATTATGCTAACACACAACAATCTAGTCAAATCTAAGGCATCTTCTTTCGTTAATCCAACCAAAAGTAAAGACAAGCATAACCTAAAACTATCTAACAATCCAAGCAATAACACATATAATAGGATCTTCAGTAGGTCATGATGCAATATTCATTAGGTCCCGAAATAGTATAAATAGGTTCTGGGAAATAAATCATAGATTATGCTAACACACAACAATCTAATCCAACCAAAGTTTGAATCTAACAACTCATTCAACCAAAAGTAACGACAAGCATACCAACCTTCGACGAGGACAGCGGGATTGAGGCTAGGAGCGATGCCGAACACTGGGGATAGCGGGGACGGTGGGATCGAGGCCTGGAGCAATGACGGACGACAAACACAGTGGGATTGAGGTCGTTGTAGCAGCACGGTCGGGGGATAGGGAGACAGCAGTAGCACGGCAGGCACGGCAGCCAAGGAGGAGACTACGGGACTCGGCGCGGATGGCAGGCAAAGGGGGAGAGAGAGGGAGGTATTAGTGTTGGAAATGGAGCAATGGCTACAAAGCAAAGGGAGAGAGAGGGAGGTGTTAGTGTTGGGAATGGAGTAGCGGCTACAGAGCAAAGGGAGAGAGACGGAGGAAATTGAGGAATGAAATTTTTTAGGATTGAGGGAGAATGAGAGGGGTAAAGTGGGGATATTGAAAAATGATTAAAATTTCTTTTATATACTAGTGCTATTTCTAAAAAGTGCTACAAAGTGGTGCTATTCATGAAACCACTCCCGCAAATGGTGCTACATAAATTTTCACCCCTTTATTTATTTATTTCTGAAAACAGACAACGAGAAACGGAATGGCGATAGCGTTGTTTATTTGGCATCTGTTTGTGGTCCCCTGTTATACTATTATTTTTGTGGTCCATTTAAGTGTTATTGTATCCTTGTTTTGAATATTTTCCTACTTAAATTATAAGAAACATAGTGAATGCAGCGATGATGGTGCAGAGCATGAGATTTAGATGATTTTGATAGGTCAGAAGATGAATTATATATCCCTATAGCAGATGAGTTAAGACAAAGTGGATGATGAGTATATTGCTGAAGTGGATAAAATAATGGAAATGATTGAATGTAGTTATTACAGTGGACAAAATTCTAAGCAGGATAAGAGAAAGTGGACGACTCATAATTATCGGTCCAGTAAATCTTTGGAAAAAAATGGAGAAAAAGTTAGTGTACAGGCAATAGAAAAAGAAGAAAAGAAGTAGTTATACCGGACAATGAAGAAGAAGATGCATATCATTCAAAAGAGTTTGAAAGTTTGAAGGGCAGTGATGATGAAGATGGAAAGAGGCCACCCGAATTCAAGCAAGATAATCATATGATCAGGTTCATTTAGAGTTGCTTATGGTTTTTTCAACTCTAGAAATGTTCAAAAAGCAATGATGATTATAAAGTATTTCTTGCGAGGGTTGTAAAATTCAAGAAAAATGATAAAACTAGATGCATAGTAAGTTATTGCTAGGCCAGTTGTCATTGGGAGATATTTTGTTCTTAGACAAACCAATAGGGTGCTTCCACATTAAGGGATTCAATCCTAATCACACTTCTGTGGGGTTATAAAGATTCCCCTTACAAATAGAAAATGGTTATCGAAGAAACTAATTGATGAAATGAGAAGTAACCCCACCATGACAACTGGAGATATAAATAAGTATATGGCTGATAAATACCAGTGCACTTGATTGAGATGAAGCTATATAGAGTCATGACCATTGAGAGAGATGTTATAAGAGGCTCTAAAAGAAGGAACAATATGTTGCATTGGGTCAACATTACATGTTGGGGTTAACGGGTAGGTTTGAATTCACTTGCTAGATTTGATAGACTGTATGTTTTCTTAAACGATTATAAGATTAGGACATTATCTAGTTGTAGACCTCTTCTAGATCTTGATGGCTACTTTCTCAAGGGCTATTATGGAGGCAATTTACTAGTTGTAATGACCCGAGATGGGAACCAAGCTTTTTATATTGCATATGCTTTTGTTGAGCAAGAAACAAAAGATACGTGGTCTTAGTTTCTAAAAAGACTTTTTGAAGACGTTGGTACCCTCATGAGCATTGATGGGAATTTATATCTGACTTGCAGAAGGTAAACCTTTATTTATTTTGCTTTGCTTTTCTTTCCTCTATCATATATCAAGTTTGCTTGCATTTACATGGTAACTTATAACTTGCATGTCCCAGGCTGGCTACCAACAATGCAAGAGCTTAGTCTTGGAAAAAATATATATTTTATGTGAAGCATTTGGGGGCCAATATTTGGAAACAAAGGGAGTCCAAAATTGAATTTGAGAAGTACTATCAAGAGTTGAGAAGAATGAATGAGTCAGCTTGGCTTTATTTGAATAGGTTTTCTCTAGAAACTTGGCCATTTAGCACTGCATCAAAGAACCAGAGCTTGCTAAATAACATGTGCGAGTAATTCAACGCAACTCATATTAAGTTTAGAGGGAAACCAACCATCACCATGTTGAAGGAAATGAGGACATGCTTATTGATAAAGATGAACAATTCAAGAAAGCAAATGGAGTGATACAATGGTCACATCATTCCTATTACATAGACCGAGCTTGAAAAAAAACAAAAAAGCAGTAGTAACTATTGGACTCCTCTGTGGGCAGGAGATCCTCATGGTTCAATCTTCCAAGTTCAGCTTATCATGAGGCCAGACAAGCATGTTATCGACTTCAAGGAATTTACTTGTTCGTGCAGGGAACAAGATTTGAATGGTATTCTATCTCCTCACGCATTTACGTGCATTTGACATAATGGATTGCAACCAAAGATCTTTGTTCATTCATATTATTCAAAGGAGACTTGACAAGTACATACATATAGGGCTTTCATTAGAAATGTCAGAAGACAGGATCAATGGGACAAGTGTGGCCAAGAACCTGTCCTACCTTCCATAGTACAACAAGGTGGTGGTAGACCTAAGAAACAAAGGACTAAGACTAATAATGTGCCACTAGCTAACTCTTACAAGGCCAAGAGGACCTATACAGCCAAAAGATGCTCTAAGTGTGGAAATACATGTCCTAACAACAAAGGTTGTAAAGGCAATGTTGTTAAAGAAAAGAACAAGAAACATGCAAAGTCAAGTGCAAATGAAAAGAAATGGTTACTGACTTCACTAAATATGTCATGTTTTACTATCTATTTACAAATATGGCTTGTTCATTTGTAGGAAAAATTTGTCCATGAAACAAGCTGTTGTATAATAAGTATATATTTACTAATAATAATTAGAGAATTATTTACAATGGTCAAATGGTTTAAATACGACATCCGTCAAATGACTGTTACAACTCATTAAAAGTGATAATTAATATATATTATCAACGGTCAAGCGATTTAAAAGGAAAATAAATAATTTGACCGTTGTATTGAATGTATATATATAATAGACAATTTAGAAATATTATATATATTTTGAGTTTATTCTTCTATCATACTATTACTTTCATATATTATTGATTTTTATTTCTATTTATCGGGTTGAGTTCTGGTGAGGGAGTACTGTGTTTGCAATCACGATATCTCCTTGTGGGCATTGTATCACAGGGTTAGATATTTCCATTAAAGCTGCTCTGCAAAATTGTAGGGTAATATTTATCCTCAAGAAAGTTTCCTGGAAAGGTCTTGCCAACAAGAAATTATTAGGTGACCTACCTAGCTACGTGGCATGAGTAAGCACCAATCAAAATGTGACAAACGAGCAAATTAGTGTTAATCATCCTAATAGTTGCCATAATTAATATTAATCAAAGTAAATTAATTAGTTCTTCCTCACCACATCATTGTGAGGTAGGACCATTAAGATTTTTTCCTTACCCACTGCTATGTTAAAGTTTTTCCTCTTTCCAAAGCTTTTTCTATTTTCAGTTTTATTATTTATTACCAAGTTTAATTTTTAATAACAGTAATCATGAATGAACAGTTTCATGATTTTATTCATCAATGTTATATTTATAATTTTATTAATATAATATTCTTTTACTTTAGGTTATTTCTCTACATTTCGAAGAATATCATACAACACAAGCGACAAAGAAGGTATCAAGTACTTACGGAATAGATGTTAGGACCAAGTCCATCACTACACACTTGGAATTTAGACCAAAATAACATTCCACATCCTGTTTTCATTCCAACTCAAAGTATGAAGACTCAGTAAATAGTATATAATACATCATAAAATTAGTTAACATATCCTAAGTATGCCTTTTTAACTTATCCTTGTAGCAGGGAAACAAACAGTGGACTTATGGCTATGAAGTTGCTCTAACCATGCCTATAAGCTCTCAAGTGCAAATGTCTCAATAAAAGCTCTCACCAGAACTGCAAGTGCATCCTAGACCTCAAGATCCGCTACTAAAATTGTAAATCAATTTTTGAGAACTGCAATATGGCTCCCACCATGTAGGCATCAAAATCCAGCTGCTTAAGTAGTCCACTATTCAAGTGCTTTAACTACTCTTGCTACTCAAGCTACACCTACTTTTGCTAAAGTTGTTCATGCTATTGTTCCTCTGGCAAGAATAGCTCCTGCGTCATTACACTGGAGAGCTCTCAAGTTAATTTTCTCGTTGCTAAAGTTAGATGAGCGCTCAAGTTAATCTTCCTGTTGAAATTAAATGGAGCTCAGTGTCTTGATCCTACAAAGTGGACATTGATTTTTAGGACTCTTTACCTGTAGTAGCATGTAATTGATGAACCACTAGTTGAGCTTGAACAGCTCCGACTCCTTCTCATTGGATTGTGGGATTGGTGGCAATCAACAAAACAACCCATGTTGAGATTGGAATGATCTTCTTCTTCAACCACTGCTCTTTGGCTCTGTTCTCTTCCGTTATTTTTTTAACCTAATTTGGGAATTGAGATTTTTGAATAACCTTTAATTGGATTTACCTTGGTATGACATGTTCATGGCCATTTAAGAATGACTTTTTTGACATTGTTCATGCCACATGACTGCCACATCAGTTTTCCATCAATAGCAAGGGGACGACATCCTTATGTATTAGATGGAATTGGATTTGGGAAATGAAATTGTGGAAAAATATTTAGGTTCTCCAGTTTTGACTCGTGACAAATTGAGGTCCTCAATATTAGTCCATTCATAATCCTTATCTAGATATCCTTTAATCCTAACTTAAATTAAAAATCCATTCCAAATATATCTCAATTTATCTATAATATATGCCAAAATATTTGTTTAATCTTATTCAAAAATATAAATAATATGATTTCCTATTTCCCTCACATCATTCTCCCCTGGTTTGTTGTTTATTTTATGAAATTTTAAAAATCCTTTTCTATTTATAAATTTTTATTTAAAAGAATATATAAAAGCCTCACGTCTGCATTCCTACATGTATGGTAAAAAATTGTTTAAGGACCCAAATGGTGCAAAACTCATCTCTCAGGGACTAAATTACTGATATTTACGTTAAAATTGACAGAAAAGCTAACGAGGGATCTCTCAAGGGCCTAATTGATACCATCAGGGAACTAATTGATACTATCAATGACCTAATTGATGCTATCGGGGATCCAATTGATACCATGAGAGACCCAATCGATACCATCAGGGACCTAATTGATGTTAAATACATCTCTGAGGGAGTTGAATGAGGCAAAAAATCTCTCAGGGACTCAAGTTACGCCAAATCCATATCTCGAGGACGAAATTGTTAATTTACTCTTTAATTAATAAGCTATTCAAGCCTTTATCATCAAAGATCATATCTCGATTTTTTTTACTGTTGAAACTCATTGTATGATTGATAGCAGGATCCTGAATAGGGTAGCTATTTTGGATCTCACCCAAGCTGATATGATAAGACTGTGCTTGGACCAAGGGTTATTGAGCTACCATGAATTCAGACCGGCTTGACCTGCCCCGAATGTTAACTTGTCGAGTGAATTCGGTTTGGGCTAGCTTGATAACCTAATAATATGAAAATAAATTATTAAATTAATAAATACAAAATTGATGTAAAATATTTTTCTTAAGTGAAAAATATAAAAAATAAATTTTAAAATAAACTATCATCTAACAAGCGGCCTGATCTGGCCCAATAATGTAACGTGTCATGACTAGGTCATGTCTGATCGAGCTCCCTTCTTATCAGGTCCTACTGGCTTGACCCGACACAATACTTCAAGTTCACACACATTGTATGTGCAAAACATCAAACAAAGCTACATTCGGTGATCAAGCTTGCTGGTTTCAAAAGGACGTGGTCCAAAAGAAGCTCCTCGGAGTAGTCCTAAAATGAATGAAAACGAAGGGTTAGCTAATTTAAATGATCTCGTAATTGAACCTAGTTTGATAATAAATTCGCATACATCAATAAAATGTGGAGTCAAAAGCTTCTTAATGTTGCTTAAACTTCTAGTCTAATCTGCAACAAAAGAGATAATACAATTAGATAATAAAAATTAGAGTCATTATCTTGACTATGCAAAAGGTGAAATCACATCCTACACCAAATTTTCTATAGCAAATAATTAATTAAGGAAAAATGTCATTATGAAGATTAAATCTCACTCAATAAGAATAATATTAATATTCAAAATAAAATAACTAGACTTTATCATCATTTTGATAGTTGTCGGAGTCAGAGTGATAAGGTGAACTTGTAGAAGGACCATGAGAATTAGCAACTCCAATATTCTGAGGATAATAAGAAAACCAAGATAATAATTTCGTCTCTAACTTAGTTGAAGATTAAACAATACAAAAATATGAAAAGTTGGGTCAAATGATAAATTACCATATCTTTGCTAGCAACACTGCTAATGATTTCCTCAATATTTTGGTCTGGAAATTATCTTCGGATAAATTCAACTAACTTGAAAACCACTCTTTGCAAATTTTCTAAATCAGTATTTTGATTATCTGATTTAGTAGATGGTGATGTAACTCTCTTGGATGAAGTCAGACACTTTCCTACACAACGAACACGACCTTTTTTCTCTGGTTCTTTCACTTGAGAATACACGTCTCCTTCCCAAGAATTATAACGTCGTGGATCAGTGTTCCCACATTCAGTTAAGCCCATTTTTAGTTTCTCCTGCAATTCAATAAGAAATCAGCAACTACGAGTTGTTATAGTATAATAAGATTTACATAAAAAAAGAAAAAAATAATTGATTTTGATGAGAGGGAAATAGTACAAATAAATAATGCACAAATCATTGAAGTACAATCCTGCAAGCGTAGATTTCAATTACTCAAATTTCAAGTGGACAAATTTCTGTGATACCCATTTTCTTCTCTGTAAACTTTTTTGCAAACTTCCCCTCCTTGTATTTGAGTCAATCCCGCTGCATTTACAGTGTCAAAGCTCAAAAGGATGGGACAGATATATGCACAATTATCAAACAGACGGCTACACATGATAACGAACTGAGACAATCACTGACGTCCACACTAAAATATGAACAATTGTGTGATATGAAAAGTTAAAATGGTAAGTTACATACCACTTTTTCAGTTGCTTTTGCATTAACAATGGTCCCGTTACTTCTCGTACGACTTTGAATATATATTTGTGCACGTGCAGGAATGACTCCGCCAGCTTCCTTGGTCTATATGAATGTATGATATTGTCAAATTAGATAGAAACAGAAAATAAACTAAAAAGTCAATTACCTTTTCATCAATGAGTCTAACGAATGATTTTGTCTCGGTACAATGCGGCTCATTGACCTTAGATCAATTCGCCATGTTTATCTCAGCAATTTTCTTATGGGAGAAAAAATAAACTAATGAGAAGTTTAAAACATTCAACAACAATGCGTCATATATATATACACATACATTTGCAAGTCTAATTATCATGCAACTGAATAATTCTATGAATGATCATATAATTTGAAATGTGAGATATTCATACCTTTGATTTATCAAAGCACCAAAGCTGAACAAGACCTCGATATTGATCACAATCAACTCGATCATCAGATAATCTCTCAACCATTTCATCAATTGATAAATTCTCATCAAATCCTTTTGCTTTTAGCTCACACTTACAATTTTGCCACTTTTCATTTATATTATTTATCACCCATCGCTTGATTTCCTCTGTTAGTTGTGGTAGAAACTTGAACTTAGACTGTTTTAAAAACAAAAAGGTTAAGCCGTTTTTTAATTTGCTCAACCCAAGATAAAAATAACATATCTAATAATACCACTACAATGCTCCACATCTCATTTATCTTCACTTTAGGCATATAATGCCAACTTGAATAATTTATAGGTGCAAATTGTGGACGTCGAACCATGCTTCCAATGAAGCATGTAAGAGTAGGTGCTTCAATTCCAATAGGTTGACCATCAAAGAACTTGACATTCACATGCCTCCCCAGTGGTAAATCCCATAAATGTAACATTTGTGTTGGACCACAGACCTTTCGAGGTCGAATAGAATTTTCTATTCAATTTAAAAGCACATTAGATGAGCTTATATAAAATGGATAACATGGATATAAATTGATTAGAAAAATATAAACCAGATAAGATGGATATATGGAATGATTGGATAAATTTAGTTTATACCCAATGGCTGGTCTAAATCCTCCTGTTCAATGGGTTGTTCAAGATGAGGTCCATCAAGTACGTTCGCTCTACGCTCCTGTGCATGCTCAGATCGGGATTGTTGGGACTCCAAATGATGCTCTTCGATGTAATAACAAGACGCCTACGCTTTCGCATCTTCACAATATAATTGGTCTCCTACATGAATAATGATGAACATTTCGGTGCAGAAAATATAAAAATGAATTAGTTAATACCTCTTATTGAAGGATACACATAACAGAGTGACGCATCATAAACAAAAGTTTTGTATAGGAATCTGGTAAAGCCATGGCATCCGATTGATATAAGGACAAAAATTTCTAAAAGTATGGTAAGATCATTGTACACCTCAACTTTCAGCAAGGGACAACAACATATGGGCAAACGTGTGGCACTATAAACAATCAATAAATCCTACAGCTACAGCCATTAATGTAAAAAATTTGTAAAATTGCATCGATATAATAAAGTACAAGTCAAAGTAAAAAAGCCAAACATGACTTGTTAAACCATTCCACTCTACAATCTGAGAAGCCAAAAAGAGGAGAAACATGATGCAGAAGGAGAAAAGAAAAAGAAATTACCTTTACTTCCTGTAGAAGAACATTGACGAGGGTTTGAGAAAATTAACTTCCGTGGAAGAAATGGAAAAAGTGGAGCTCCTTTTCTGTTTTGTACGGGAGGAGGGAGAGGCGGGAGCATGAAAATGCTGAGCGGAAGAGGTAAATTAAAGGGAGGCCTTCAAGAATCAATAACTAATGAAAAGATTGACATATTATAAATGAGAGAATGACGGCAAAAGTCCTATAAGTTTGTCATTTATTGCAAGTCAATCCTAAATGTTTCAAAATGAAACATTGAGTCCTATTTGTTCCTGCCATTACCACATCCGGTCTGTGCCGTTAACAGCCGTTATATTTCGGTGACGTGGCACTAACAGTCGCTGATGTGGCCGTTTATGTAAACCTTTTTATCTGACGTGTACAAAAATAATAATTTTTTATTTTTAAATCAATGCAATTACTCTTTTACCCCTAACTATTCATCAAATTTTCAAAATCATGCCACCAAACCCTAATTTTCAAAATCAGTCCTCAAAATCACGCGTCACCCGTCAGCTCATCTTAACGTTACGTACCAACATTACTGGGCAACGTTGTTTCATGTTCCTACTAGTGCTAGCGAGGGACTGGGTTATTGTGGTCCCGGTCTATGCACCATTAAATGACCCAGTCACATTGCTTTGTGTCTTCTTCCAGATAAATGCATGCAGAGAAGGCATATCTGCTCTGGCTATGGCGGCAATGGATTTACGAGTCTTCTCTCTTATCTGACAAGATCTTCTCTCTCGTGTCATAAACGCCCCCTTCGCCCATGAAAAGCGCTCCACAACTGTGAACTTCCTCGGAGACTGAGGATCGATTTCCAACGTCGGAGTTTATCGTTTCTCCAGTCTACTCCGCCCAGTCCAGCTACAAAGGTACGATGGCCGTATCGATCGCCAACTCCGGTGCTGCCGGCACCGGATACTTCGCAGGGAGTTAGGTGGTCCCGATCGACTACCAGGCGGAGGTTTCACAGTGACTCATGGACATAGCCCACCGCAGCGATCTCAGTGTTGTGCAGGACCGCCTAATCGATCCGTTTGTGAACGTGAATTTTGTCGGGACCATGAGCCTGCGATGGAAGAGGACGGAGATCATCCCATGCGAGGAGTTCCCACACGAGGCGAGCGTCGAGCTCCTTAATTTTGAAAATTAGGTTTTGGTGGCATGATTTTGAAAATTGGATGAACAGTTAGGAGTAAAAGATTAATTGCATTGATTTAAGAATAAAAAATTATTATTTTTGTACACGTTAGACAAAAAGGTTTACATAAACGGCCACATCAGCGACTGTTAGTGCCACGTCACCGAAATATAACGGCTATTAACGGCACAGACCGGATGTGGTAACGACAGGAACAAATAGGACTTAATATTTCATTTTGAAACATTTAGGACAGACTTGCAAGAAACGACAAACTTATAGGACTTCCGTCGTCATTCTCTCTATTATAAACCAAACAATCATATGCTCAAAAACTAAAATGGCCAATAATTACTTAATGATATATAATTAATATGTCATCTATATAGTGATAAGATGCTGAAATTCATAGAAATGTTATACCAATAAACTAAAAATTATATATTTTTTATAAATAAGCTATAAATTATATTAATGAAATTGATTATATGTTATTAACATATAACTTGCTACGAGGGATTAATATATAGCTTGTTACCAGGGACAACGAAAATGTTGTTTTAGTAGCTGAAAACATTGTTATTACTAATAAACATCCTTTCACTCAACACAAGCTTTCCAAGGATGTTCGAGCAGAGCACAAGATGTGGGAAGTTGACATGTTACCTACACATATTTCATGACATTTTAAGTGAATTTCTTAATTTTATTTTTACGAGTAAAAGAAATTGAAAATTGAGAGATTTAGTTTTAATAATTTGAGTTTTTTTAATTTAAATTAGTTAGATAGATTAAATTTATGAATATAAAATGTTTATATATTGAGAAAAGATGTGTGACCTGTCATGGGTGCGAGCACGTTCCTCCATTTGTTGGGAAGGTCCCTATCCGGTCTAAATATCGATCAGACTCGTTATTAAAGATGACATTAATTTATGCAAATTATTGTTATTAAGATCCACATCATTCTGTAATAATGGCATTTATTTAATTTTCATGTGAGCACTTGCAGATATTAGTACAACCAGATTGAAACATCGAATCCATAAGAATAAGTTGATGTGTATCACGATGCATGCCGTTCTTGTGATTTTTGTCTTCATAGTTCATCCCGCATGCTGTAACAACCCAATATTTAAGGGGCAAAATTGGGAAATAAGGAGGACCAATTTAAAAAGATGTAGAATGGAGGGACCAAAATGCACAACCATCATCTTCCCTCAATTGCTCTTATCTACTAATGTAAACAAACAAAAACAAAACGGGGATAGTGGGCACACGGTTGCAGCCACGATCCCAAGATCCCGGACAATCTGCAACCACGTGCAAACACCTCGAAATTTTTGACTTAGTATAAGAAAGGGTTGGAGCTTATAAGAGTGTTGTTTCTTATTTGGAATAGAACGAAGAGGGGAAAAACTCTTTCTCATTGTTTTGTTCTTTGTTGCAATTTAGAGATAGAGAGAGAAAGCTTCAATAGGTTGTGAATGGCGGATTCTCGTAGAGGGCTTAAATGGCCGAAACCTTTACATCATTAAGTTGCTCATAACCTTAGGAAACTAGAGCATTTTACGGAATTCGATTCCATTGAGCGGTTTGAAAGAAATCAAGTTTCAATATTTCAAAGTATTGTGATAAATGGCGATTTTTGAACACAATTTTCAGGCTCGTTTCTCCACCTTTTGTGTTCTGTTTGATGCGAAAATGTAGATTATACTTCAAAGTTTCTATAGAAACAAAAGCCACTGGATTTAAACGTCTGTAACTCGAGATATGAGTCCGTGAAATCGGTCTCTCGAGATGTTTGAAACTGTCCTGTTTTCAGCTTAACAAACAGCCGAATTCGACTAAGCTTTTCGAACTGATTTCTTACTGTTTGATGTTTCTATTTGATTCTAAACTATAGTTCGTGGTTTAACCTTTCCAGGGACACCAAGAAATCCCGATTTGGAGGTCTGTGGACCGAGATACGAGTCTTCAAATTTGGCCTCCCGAACAACCTGATTCTGTCCCTTGATGAAAACCCGATTTTGAGCCACATTTTTGCACTGAATCGTCCATCTTTTGAACCTAATTTTATTGCTAAACTGTAGTTCATAACACAAGCTTTTCATAGACATCGAGAACACCAGATTTGGTGGCTCGAGGAGGGAGAACTGACCCTTCAAAGTTGACTGATCATACAGCCCGACACGGTAAAATTCCAAACAAACAGAAACTTTGAGAGGCCCGTTTGGCCTGATCTGAGCTCTGATTTCAACGATTTTTGTACCGTTGATCTCGTAATTGAATTTACTATTTTCTGGAATGTTTAGGGATTTTTATGAATTATTTTATTTTTCACGAATTTTCTAAAAATAACGAATTTTATTGATCCTATACATTATAAAGTTATTACTAAGCCCGAAATACCTTATAGTGATAAATTATGAAAATTTATCATTTAAGTGATAGAAAATATTATTTCGAAAACCAATTCGAGAGTGAATTAGATATTTTGTCGGTTGGGAGGATTTTTAGACTAATTTAAGATATTTCAGAATATTCGTATAATAACGCATAGTTTCAATTATAGGTTCTTCTTCTGATTCGGATTGAGATAGTGAGCTCTCATTTACTGGATATTTAAGGTAAGTAACTTGGGACTCACTTTTATTATTTGCGAAATTATGAAATGTTGCTTTATGCATACCATGATCATTATTCTGAACTGTTATATTTAATGAAATGAGCATGAAATATGATTTATGATTTTTTTAAAATAAGAATCAAGTATCGGAAAATTATGCAAGTGCAATTTTATTGGAAAATGCATAAATTGTTTGACGATTGAATTATTGATTTCATGTTATTTCCGTGAAATTATCTGAATTTACTGAATTGTGAAAAATTATTTGAATTTGAATGATATTATGATTTTAATTTGAGGCTCATCTGTCTACTACATACCGAGTATTACAAAACCTTGAATGCACTAGCTAGCAAATTATCTGGGTCGAACCGGCGACGTAATCGGCAGAATCTCTGGGTCGTTACTAACGACGATACTGGTATCTGGGTCTGTTTGACAGGACGAAGTATCACCGTAGTATCAAAGACAATAAGTGTAAAATGTCCGACTCTGATTATTGAAATTTATGAACACTAAAAAATCTCTGAATGAGCCATTATGACTCGAAGTTATTATCCGAATGATTTATGGATATACTGAAAATATTTTAAATGTATCTTTTTCTGATGGATGAAACTTTGAGTTTCAAGAATTGCAAAGGATTGTTTTGAACTAAGTGTTATAAATGAGAAACTGTTTATGTGGATGCTTGATCCGGTAGAAGTGAGAACCGGTTACTTACCGAGCATGTGGAGCTCATCCCATTATCCTATATCTTTTTCAGATCTGGAGTCAGAAGAAACCTAGGAGAGTAGCATGTAGCAGAGTCGATCGGGGATCAGGTGCCTAGAAGATCGTTTGAATATATTCATAGCGTTCTTTCCTTTTACGTAATATTGGAAACTTCCGATAGTTGAACAATTTTAGAAATTTGAAAGTGTCAATTCTCTTTTTAATATTGAATTCTATTTATCTGACATGATAATTATTGTTTCTAATGAAGAGAAAAATTTGAAAATACTATGGATTAAAAGTATGTAAGTTGGCTTCGTTTACTATGGGACCAAATCGGATCTATTAGTGAACGGCC
>JAOYND010206181.1:0-15170 GCA_025802135.1 Lagerstroemia fauriei
TGACATTCTTGTGTGAGTGACCATGCATGTTTGGCTACCAAAGCTCTATTATGATCATGCATTTTTCGAAATCCTAACCCCCCTTGAGTCTTGGGTGCACATAGTGAATCCCATGCTAGTAAGTGAATTTTTGGCTTTCCCTGATCATTGTGTTCCCACTAGAAGTTCGAAAACATAGAATCTAGTTGTTAATAGAGGAAAATTAATAAAAAGTAATGGCCTATAGTATAAAGATATAGTTTCATCTGAATAACTCCCAAAACCCCCCAAAAAGTTGAAATTTCCCTCCCAATCTCCTCCCATTTCTTCCGTTCCTTCTCACAAATCAAGTCGGCATGATACTGATCAACGACGAATCAGGTAAGACATGTATTTCTTTTACTTTTAACAATTACAATTTACTGATTTGGCACCAATCTTAAATTTTTTAAAACTGAATTTTTTTTTTACTTTTAGCTGAGCTCCCTTTCTTCTGTTCCTTCTCACGAACCAAGTTGCAGGATATTGATCAATGACAAATCGGGTAAAAGATGTATTTCTTTTACTTTTAACTTTTGCAATTTACTGATTTGGCCCCAGTCTCAAATTTTTTAAAATTGAAAATCATATATATTTTTTCACTTTTAGCTGAGCTCTCGTTAAAGATGTGGCTGTAATTGCAGTTAACTATTTGGTATCCGTTAGTTTTTTCTGTAATTGCAGTTAACTATTTGGCATCAATCTCATATTTCTTTTTTAAAAACTAAAAATCAGATCTCAGATTTCTTTTTTAAAAACAAAAAATCAGATTTTTTTTACCAAGAGAAAATTTGGAAGAATAATAAAATGGTAACTTATCAAAAAACTCAGATTTTTCTAAAACTAAAAATCAGATTTTTTTTAAACCAAAAATAGTTAACATTCTATGTTCATCTGAAATCGATACGAATTTGTACTGATATTATTTTGTTATTTACTTACAACAGATAGCATATGATGTATAAAGATTTCGAGCTGAAAATTGGTATGACATTCTCTGATGAAGATGATGCATATAATGCCTATAATTTATATGCATATGGTAAACGATTTGAAATTAGGAAGAGACATAAATATTACAATAGAGATAAGGAATTACGAGGGTGTACATTTCTGTATTGTTTATATACCTTCCAAAATGTATAGCACCAAAACCTTCATCTTGGATTCTTCTAACTCCATGATGTGAATAGTCGAGCTTTCATTCCATGTAAGCATGTTCTTTCACTTTCATACAATTTCGACGTCATAGACAACTCCTCATTTGTTGACTCCATATTTTTTTTGACATACTGTAAGATTCAATCAATTTTTGAATATGAATGCTCATCTGGTATCAGAATCGTGATATTTGATATGAATTAATTACCAGGCAGACAAACACATAACCAGAAATAGAACCTATTAGTGACGCTCAGAATATGCTTTGCATAGTTTAGCAACCATATTTTAAAATATTTTGATATGAATGCTCATATCTGCTTTGCATAGTTGAGCCCAGAAATGAAGCCCAAAATTTTAAATTAGTCATCCTCTAAAATATGAGGCAGTGACCGGAGAAGCTGACCGTGCTGGACACGAGGAAGAATCGGCGAGAACGGCGACTTCTCCGTTACTTTCCTTCCTTCCCACCTCCAAAATTTTAATTAGTTTAGCAACTTCATCAGATCTCTCAGTAACTTCGAAGAAATGAAGCCCAGAGATTTCGTATCACAAGAATTTCAAAACCACAAACCAGAGCTAAGATCCGAGACATTCAATTTGCTCACGAAATACAGCAACTTTCATGTAGCAAAATCCAGGGACATATTTTGCTCACGAAATATACATATTCCAGCACGATTTATAAAAAAAAAATAACGCAAAGCAGAGAACCGCGAAAAAGAATGACAGATCGATCGAGAACTCACCTCGAGGGGTTGATCACTGAAACCCTAATGTCACTGGTTTTCTGAGAGAGAAAAAAAAAAAGAGAATGTCAAGCAAAGAGTGGAGCGAGATTCTTGAAATAAAATTGAATGAAAGTACGAGAAACTCACATCGTGAATTGTACCACTAGAACCGTTCTTCCAGTCTCTGGTTTAAATGCTGATGGACGAAAGAAACTCAGAGACATGGAAGGAAGAATTGTTGATGCACGAAAGAAAGAGGACTAAGAGGGGAGGGGAATTTCAATTTTTTGATAGTTTTGGTAGCTATTCAGCTGAGACTATCTTTATTCTATTGGCCATTACTTTTCGGTAGTTTTCCTCCGTTACTTTCCTTCCTTCCGTCACATTTTGCTTCTGAAGTATTGCAGGCACCCTTTCCATGTGTCAGGCCTCTATTTGGGCTTACTCAGCCAGGGTGGCTATGTATTACAAGGCCAATATTTCCTTAAGAGGAAGATACTGAGAGTAGCGAAAGAGAGAGCTGTTAGTAATTCGACGGGAAAATTGCACCAATGGTACAAAAAGTTTTAGAGAGGATTTAATTTGGTACATAAAGAACATTTTGTTCCTAATTGGTATAAAATATTTCAAAATTATTCTAATATGGTACATTCCGTAAAGTTTGAACTAATGTCGTTAGTTTTTACTTATGTGACAGTTGACATGTACGTCATGCATGCATATTTGCTGACGTAGCGATCCATTTAATATTAGGGAAAATTACACAACAGGTACATTTCCTTTAAAGAATGTTTCATAATGGTACATTTCCTTTTTTCGTTACACTTTAGTACATTTCCTTTAAAGAAGTTTCATAATAGTACATTTCTTTTTTTTTTTGTTACACTTTAGTACATTTCCTTTAAAGAAGTTTCATAATAGTACATTTCCTTTTCTTCATTACACTTTAGTACATTTCCTTTCAAAATTATTACAGTTTACTATAAAACATCAAATTGTCATTAACACCGTTAATACTTGATGACGTAGCGATCTGAAATGGACGGCATGTGTGCATAGAAGCTGACGTGGCGTGTCCACACAATATTTTGAACAAAAATAATAATATTATTATTAAAAATAAGCAGAAAATTTTTTTTAAAAAAGAAAAAAATGGAAAAAAGAAATTTATTAAAAATTAAAAATTAAAATTTATTTTAAAAATAAAAAAGTATATATAAATTTTTAAGATATTCTAGAAAAGTTTTATAAAAAATTTATCATATTTTTCTATATATTTTATTATTTTTTGAAATTTTAGATAATTTTTTATTTTTTCTAGAATATCTTAAAAATTTATATATAATTTTTTATTTTTAAAATAATTTTAAATTTTAATAAATTTCTTTTATTTTTTCATTTTTTTCTATTTTTAAAATTTTTTGCTTATTTTTAATATTTTTAATATTATTATTATTATTATTGTTCAAAATATTACGTGAACAGGGCACGTCAGCTTCTGTGCACATATGACATCCATGTCAGATCATCATGTCGTCAAGTATTGACGGTGTTAACGGTAATTTGACGTTTTGTAGTAAATTGTAACAATTTTGAAACGAAATGTATTAAAGTGTGATGAAAAAAAGAAAATGTACCATTATGAAACTTCTTTAAAGGAAATGTACTAAAATGTAACGAAAAAAAAGAAATGTACGATTATGAAACATTCTTTAAAGGAAATGTACTAAAGTCTAACGAAAAAAAAGAAAATATACCATTATCAAACATTCTTTAAAAGAAATGTACCTGTTGTGTAATTTTCCCTTTAATATTATTAAAAGAAATAAAATATATAAATTTAAGATATATAAATAAATATTTGTAAAATATGTTTAAAAATAAACAAAGGTTGTAAAATTCCTTAAAAAATAGAGAATCAATATGACTTAATTCGTGAAGGTAGTTTATCTTGAACTCATTCACCACAAATTGACAATCAGATGGACAATATCAATTAATTATTCATTCCACATGCGATTTCCATAAAGAAAAGTTCAAATTTTTTCGCATACAGTATTATTGTTTAAGATTTTATTAGAATTTTTAATAAAATTTTAACTTTTTCTGGCTTTATAGTTTTAAAAAATTTTATTTTTTCATTTTTATAAATATTTAAACATTGCACATGTTTTCTAAAACTTTGTATATACTTTTCTAAATATTTTATAATTTTTATAAGTTTTAAAAAGTTTATTTGATTTTCTAAAAATCTAAAACTTTTTTTTACTATTTTCACATATTATAAGTATTTACTATATGTATTTTTAATTTTCATCTTCGATTTTATTTTATTTTATAATATTTAATGGATCGCCACGTCAACAAATATGCATGCGGGACATCCACGTCAGTTGCTACATAAGCAATAACGGCATTAGTTTAAACTTGAGGGAATGTACTATATGATAATAGTTTTAAAATATTTTGTACCAATTAGTAACAAATTTTTTTGTACCAACTTAGAAACTCTCCAAAACTTTTGTATCATTGTTGCAATTTCCCCGTAATTTTACTATCATAAACTTATTTTTTTGAACCTAATGATTACTAAAATTTTAACTGTGTCAAGCAAAAAATTTAAAAATTGAAAAAGATATCAAATAGAGGATGCGAGTATCCATTAATATTATATGCAAATGTTTGAAAGTTTGGTGTCTTTTTTATTTTCCATAGTTGTCATTAATCTAATTTACATATTAAAATATATGATACGCATATATTTTATAAATTATATAAAATAAGGGTAAAATAGTAATTTTAAGTCATTTTACTTTCACTCCATATCTACGACAATAACAGTAAAATTCTTTCGTTAACTATTTAGATTCTCCTTTCTCATTTCATATTTACAATTTTAACAGTAAAAATCTGTTATATTTTTTGAATGAATTATTTGAAAGTGTAAACTTGAAAAGGTTAAAATTGACATAATATACTAATGACAATTGAGAATGTTCTATCTACTACTGTCAATTAACAAATTTCAAATGAATTAAATTGCATTATATTTTAAATAAACGATTTATTTTTATGAGTTCATCTCAGTATTTTACATTTATTTTTTATTTTTCCATGAGTAGCACGGGTCCGTGTCTAGTATAATATAGATAGATAAAATGCTTACATATATTTTATGATGATTTTAACTATATATTGTTTAAAATAATACCATTAATTGTTATTTCTAAAATATTCTACTATCCAACTTGTAGGCTATTGCAATTTAGTCACTTCGTTCAACCTATAAATAACAGGCAAGTATTATATATTGATACATCATTATATTATATAATATATTTTCTATATTATATTTTGAAAAGTGACTCTTTTTTATCTATTTTATTTTTCTAAAATACACATTAACACATAAATTTTAATTTTTAACTGTTATTTCATCTGAAAAATGGGATTGATAGTAAATTCATCAAATAACTAATTATTTTTTCTCCATATTCACTTTTTTCGCTCTTCTCTCTTATTGTTAATTTCATATTTGATTTTCCAAAAAATCACATACTTATGAAATTAACTGTAATTAAGATTTTACTTAGTATTTTACCTCCTCGTTTCTACATCATTTTTATTATGAAAAATAACACTGAAAGTTCTATAAATTTGAAAATAACTAATTCAATCCTATAAGATCAGTTTCATTATTAAGTCCAAATCATCAGTGAAACAAATTTTTATATTTTTAAAATTTTCATTTTTAAAATTTTTTTCCATTTTTTAAAAAAATTTCAAAGGTTTCTTAATTTTGAAACCATTTTTTTAATTTTTTTATATTTTATAAATATTTTTATATATTTTTAAAAAATTTACATTTTTATTTCATTTGAAAATATTAAATGGTTCGCCATATCAGTAAATATGCATGTGCGGCGTCCATGTCAATTGCCGTATCAATTAAAATTAAAGACGTTAACTCGAACTTGATTGAATGTGCTATATGGTATTAGTTTTGAACATTTTGACCTAGTTAAGCACAAAATTTTCATTTTGTAACAGTTGGAAACTCTTCCAAAATATTTTCTACCATTGATAGTTTTTTCAGTATTTACTTTTAATATTCAGAAGTCTAATAGGTATTCACTAATCTAAGTTTGAGCCTGTTGACTTTCAAGGGTACAACTCTCCCAATAATAATAAATTTTTATTTGAAAAAGATTGAACCATAAAAAGTATTAAAATTTGTCAACCAATTAATGTTAATTATTATAAATAAGAGATGTCACTATGAGATCTTAGGTGAGCAACTATCGTAAAAATGTTGTTGTAGGAGTCTAAGCTGAGGTTCTTGTACTAGAGACAATCTATCTTCCATCTATTACTATGTTAATCTAGAGGGCAGTTTTAGTATCTTTTTTCTTTTATAAAAGTGCTCTCAAATCAGAATTATTCAAAAATTAACTAATTGTAATATCATAATTAATTGTATATGAGTCCTAATGTGATTTACAAACTCACTTCTCGCCCTGGAGTATTTGCCTACTCTTACTAGTCATTTTCTCATCCTAATTTATTTTTTAATAAATGTTACATAAAAGTATGAGAATTTACTATATCAGTTGTACTTTACATTGCCCACCATGCATCACACAGTCGGCGTCCAATATATTACTATATGAGAGGAGGGTGAGTAGTTTGTCACATTTTTGAACTTGCTAAATTGCCCCAACATATAGGCATGAAATTATAAAATTACTCTTAAGATTATAACTATCATAGCAAGTAATAACTACTCTCTTATCATCTTTTCCTTATTATATAGTTATTTTTTATATTCATAACACATTTCATAAAGGTAAATAATGTTATAAGTTATTCATCAAAAAATAATGTTATGAGAGAGTAAATTTATATTTTTGAATTTCTAGTTTTCCTTATTATATGACATTTTATATTTTTTAATTTCTAGTTTTCCTAATTATATGGACATTTTGTAGAAGATTAGAATATCTCCGTTTCCTTGGTAGACATTTGTTATCATAGTTTTAATGTGATGTCACAGTCTCAGGATCATAGAGCCATGTGGCCGCTTGAGAAATTGAATACCGAGATTCTCAAGGCTATCATTCCCTTCAATTGACAAGCTAAACACATATGTAGATCAAAGACAACACTTGGCGTATGTACCTGTTCATCACTAGCCAATATTAGCCCTCCTACATAGGGAACAGACATACAATAAGTAGAATCCCTAATTACCACCCTCAATTTGCAAACACTTTACCGAAGAGTTGACCATCATCTTGCACTAAGCCTGCCCACTGCCCTAAATTATTTCTAGAGGGGCACCAAGGCCAGCACTAAGTCAAGGGAGACTAGCAGATATCAACACTCAAGTTTTGAAATTCACGTTTTCCGCTTCCCAGGGAAAACACTCCCTCGTTTCAGCTATAGCATCCACACGATGTTGCTGGAGATCATCCCATGGACCAAATTCGTCGTGGATTCCCATTTCTACTAGAAGTTTGCTCTAATACCACTTGTCATGAGCTCAGATTCAGAGACTTGTGCGGATGTTTGGGAAGCCAAACACCAAGGTCAACCCTCCCTTCGATTGGTAAGTTAAATACATATATCCAATTTAGATCAAGGACAATACTTGGAGTATGTGCCTATCGATGATAAGCCAATGTTAGCCAACGCACATAGGGGAACCAATACATAACAACCAAAATCTCTAACGTCGCCATCGGTGAGAAGTAAGAATGTCGTCCATGATTTTATCGATAAAGATTAATGCCTTAGTGGTACCATTCTTGAACTGCTTGTGCATTCTTAACTAATGACGACAATGTGTGGCACTAGTGAAGCGAGTCACGGAGTGTGCGAAGATACACTCTGCCATGCAGCTCAGTAAGTGGTTGCGGAAGGGTAAAGTGACCTACCTCACTGGCTTGAAGGTCGATGATGGAAGTGGTGACGGATATGAAGTCCCACCAAAAATAGTCCAAGTCCTTGACACCTTTAGGGATGTCATGCCACGAAGGTTCCCAAGATGCTTCTATCAAAGCGGGAGGTGGATCAGCGGATTCAGCTGGTACCCAACGCCAGACCACCTGCCATGCATAGCACCTCTAAAGCTGGAGGAACCAAGGAAGCAGATGAAATAGCTAGACGATGCGGGGAATTTATGACCCACGAGATCTCTATTTGGTGCACTCGTAAGCAGCGTTACCTCACTATGTTTTGTGAGAGTGACGTCCGATAGCAGATGCGCTTTGTGTATTTATAATATTGCATTAAAAAGAATTACGTGGGCTGGTTATAATAGTTTGATAACTCTCATTCTTGAACAAGATCTTTGTCATGTTTGATTATTATTAGGCTTTCGGATATCATGCGAATACAAAGTAAAAGAAAATGAAAATTACATCTAAATTCTATTTAATTTTATTTATGATTGTTATCATTGGCTTAAGGAGATCACAGTCTGTCCACCAATTGTCCCATCGGCATCTACAAGTATCATCTGAAAAGCTTCCATCATGAGAGGGTTAAAGGCTTGCTACATGTTTATTTGGTGATTTAAATGACGAGCAGTTATGTGTTAACTCTTGAACTTTGTGTATATTCATGATGGTAGAGAAGTAATCAATATGTCTGCCATGTGATTTTGACTTTTCTTGCATTTTCTCAGAAACCAAGCGAAGGAGTACTGATGTAGTTGGCATCAACCGAGATGAACAAGCAACTATGTTTTACATCTTATCTAAATAGACGACCAATGGTTCCTTTCTTTCATCAACATGTAGCATTGAACAGTGTGAATTTCCTTTTACGATGCAATTTGCAACCCCCAATCTAGGAAATGTCAAAACTCCTCCAATGAAAATGAAGTTCACTCCTCTAAATTGAAGCACGAGAAATCCTTCCCTCACTTTCGGACAACTGTAGATCAGTTGCTAATGTAAAATGGGAGGGCTATGAAATACAAGTAACGATACATGTTTCTTTATTTTCCTATTGCTGTTGTAACCAAACTGTAAAATATATACATATATATATGTAGTATTTATAAAAGTTGTTCATTTATTTTAGCTTCTCTTCCACCTACAACATCAACTGTAACCAAAGAATGACATGAAGGCGCATGCCCGTTGCGAAGCGTGGGCCATCAGTGTAGGAATAATTACTCTGAAGTCTTTAATTCGTAAGTGATGACAGCGGTGAACTATTATTTTCCTCTTACAGAAAAGCTAATACTTTTCTTAAAATTTTTGTCGGAAAACTTCTTTTTCCTTTTTTATTTACTGATGTTTTCTTAAAAAATTACTGTATCTCCCTTTTTTTCTTGAATAAAAATTACTATTTCTCCTTTTGTTACTATCACTACCACATCTGTCGATTTTTTCTGGGGGATTTACGGCATGTAAAGGATGCACATAGGCCTAGAAATGGTAGAAAAAAGAGGGAATGAAAGAGTACAAGAAGTCTCACGGGTAAGATCATACCTAGAACTCTTGGTAATTAAGCCCTTCTTTCCATTTTCGGGCGGATTTTCTATTTTTGTGATATATATACATCATCATAAATCTTATGATTTCTGAATTTTTTCAATAATATTTTTAAAATAAATAATTTCATATCTTTATTTAAAAAAGAAGTATAAATTTGGTAATCTAATATTATAGAATGAATGGAGCGTGTGCCTTACGCGCCTCTTCACAGGGACATACCCCATTTTTCTCAAACAATTACCTTAAATTTATCTAAAATATCGTTTCACTGACAACTCTCACTTTTTATTTGTAGGTGGACTCGACGATGGGAAGATGAGAAGCATGTGGATTTGCGAAATGGATAGGAAGATCAATAAGTGTTTTAGGACCACGTTCTCTTATTTTAAATAGAGATGTCAAATTATTTAGACTTGTATTTCTGTACTTGTTGTTAAACATTTATATGTAATATGTTTGATTAACAATAAATATATTTCATGTTCTCATTCTATTTAGTTTTCATATTATTTCTGCTTTATAATGATTTAGTACGTAATGCGCCAATTATAATTTTAAAAATTATATTATATAAAATACAATTTTTATTATAAATAAATCACATGAATATCTAAATTATATAGTTGTGAAGAAAAATTCATCAAGAGAAATTGTCACTATAAAATTTTAATTTGTAAAATTTTATTTCTACAATTTATTTTTATTTTTTAAATTATCATCAAATTATTGTGATGAATAATTTTTCACTAAATATTTCATTGTAATTGTAATTGATTGATTTTTCATGAAAAACATTACTATTGTAATAAAATTATTTGGAAATAGTGACAATTCGATTTTGTCATGATACATATGTTTATAGTGACAAATATTATATTTTGTCATAATAGATAGTAAGATATTGTCACAAAACTTTATTTTATCACGACACATTTAATGTGACGAGCCTATTTTGACAAATGCAATGATGAAATTTTTTTGTCACAATAAACAATTGATGACAAAAATTAACTGTGGTGACAAAATTTTTATACCAATATTGACATTATATAAATTGGGTGGGAAAAGAAGTTAGAAAAGTGGCTAGAAATTTATTTTGCAGCCCTTTATAAAAGGGACTTAAAATTTTCATTCTCTCACATTCAAGCTAGCTCCTTTCATTCATTTCGTGTCACTACCTATCTCCAGATAGCTTTGTTCATTCAATTTGTTTCATTGTAAATCTTCAAATAGCTCTGTTCTACTACAACATGTTTATTATCTCTTCTCTCTCTTCATGATTATTCTTTTTCATTTTGTTATTTTACCTTTAATTCTGTTTACAATTCACAGATGATATTGTGTCCTGTGCCACAAGAACCTCCACAGGCTATACCTCAGGAGGTGGATCATGGGCAAGAAGCTCTACTGGCTCTACAATCCATACTTCAGGAGGTCTATTGGCTCCATAGCCTGTACCTCGGGAGGTGGATTAGCCTATACCACCATTGGCTCCACAACCTATGCCTCAAGAGGTGCAACCATTGCTAGGAGGCGGGATGATCCCTAAGGGCAAATGTTGCATCCTCCTAATGATGGAGAGCCCATTTTTCATAATGAATCGGATGAAGGAGGATACGATGAGACAAGCATGAGATGGCCTCAGATTATGAATGGGCACGCATTTATTTATTTATTTATTTAGTTATATAATATTACATAATATTGTAACTAAAACTAACTGAAATGAGACTAACTAGTCGATCAATTTAAATATTGAAAAACTAACTGGAATGAGACTCACTAAAACAAATTTATAAACGATAAATCACATCAAAAAATTATAAGTGATACTTATTTTTCTAGTTAATCAAATTCAACATAAATTTCTAATTTTTTCTACTTTTGTATAATATAAAGTAATTATGGCAACATGAGTGTACTTGAGCATAATCTTCCAAAAACACATTAACTCCAATAGCAATTCTGTTACGTACACAAATCCGAAATAGGAAGATCGAGAAGGAAAACAAGGGAAATGGTAGGAACTAGGGAGCTCTGTGACGAGAAGAAAGGGAGAGTAAAGGAGATACAGAGAGACTATAAAGAATAATGATTTCACTATTCATTTTCCATCGCTGCCAGAATACAGAGCCCTTCCCTTTTATACATCTAGCATCAACCACCACTCTAACAACCTCATCAATTCTCTAATGGTCCACAACAATTTCTATCTTTATCTTTAGTACAAATTCCCTAAAGCGCAATATATATTACCGATAAAAGAACAATGAAAACCACTGATAAAATTGGGGATAATTGCCCCGACGATACAAAACCTTTGATGAATGTAACGTTTTGATACAAAAATATTTTTTTGTCACTCTAAGCTATAAAATATTTTTAAAATGTAATATTTTGGTACAAACCGTCAATTTTCCATTAACGCAGTTAAGCTTGCTGATGTGGACATTGACTCAGCACCACGTGGCAGCTTTGCTGACGTGTCACTATAAAAAATTATAAATTGTATAAAAATAAAATAAAATAATATAAAAATAAACATAAATAATATAAAAAATTTAAAATCTCGTCTCTCTTCGCCCCTCTCTTTCCCCTCTTGCTCTCTCTCCCTCTGTCTCCCCCTCACTCTCTCTCCACGTCACACTTGTTCTCTCTCTTACTCGATCTCTCTCCCCCCTCTCTCTTCCACTTCGCTCTCCCTCCACCTCACACTTGTCTCTCTCCCTCCCTCTTTCTCGCTCTCTCCCTCTCGATCTCTCTCAATCTCTCTCTTGCTCTCTCCCTCTCCTTGCTCTACCACCTCTATCCCTCTCTCTCCCCCTCTCTCTTGATCTCTCTTCCCTCTCTCTCCCCCCTCACTCTCTCTCTACCTCACTCTTGCGAGAGAGGTAGGGAGGGGGAGAGAGAGATTTTAAATTTTTTATATTATTTTATTATGTTTAATTTTATTTTTTTGATTATTTGATTTTATTTTTATGCAATTTAAAATTTTTATAGAGTTTCGTATATTATGTGGCGGGGTTGCCGCCACTACCATTGTCCTCATTTTTATCGATAAAAAATGTAACTTAAAATTTGTTGTTCTCTGGGTGGTTTTGTAACTTTGGACAAGCCATTAATCCCCAAATGTCTGTTCCCGAACGAGTTGAACATTGGACCTAGCCTATTACATGTTGTCAGATAACCAGCTGGTCTATCCCTCAAAGGTATCAAGTTGCTCTAATTAAATGGTGATAATTGTCTCCCATTTAACAATTTATGAAAAGTTATCATATTTCATAAGATCAGTTGATTGCAATGGAAGTGCCATAAACTTTTTAGTTAAATTATAATTTATTACTGGGTTGAACATTAATCTATCCTAAAAAAATTTGTAAGATGATTTTTCTAACCAATAATTAGCATGAATTTTGGATTCTACCTCTCATTAACTAAAGAATAGGAATGGCATGTTTATGGAACTGGCCCTCATGAGAGCTGCCTGGCACCGCAAACGTGGTCGTCAATGTGGTGGAGGCGAGCAATCCTCTCTATGGCGAAATTGGATACTACACAAGGCCTGAGGTATTGAAATTTGAATTTGCCATATGCTTGAATATTTTAGAATGCTCAACTCATCCAGAATCGTGTGAAGGTGTGATACTGTTGACCTTGGCCCCAATGCTGGAAAACTGTTATTAGATTTTTTGCATAAGCATAGTTTGTGTTTGATTCAACTATTGTTGCTATAAGGAGTTTTCAGCTAAGCTTATAGAGTTTTCCGCTATAGTTCTCTCTTCTTTCTGATGCTTTGGTTAGCTTGTTGGCATGGTTAGTTTTTCCAATATGGATTCTGCTCGTTAATACGGTTTCTGTTGCCCCCAATTTTTTTTAAAAAAAAGATATTTAGGTGTTTATCGGAGTTTCCATGCTTTAATTAGTATTCATTAGCATTTGTAGATAATTTCTGCTATCTTCTTTGAATCCATTGAATCTGATGTAAAGTTGATTCATTTCTGTGGCTTATCTCTAGGCTAGATCCTCAACACTGGAGTGTTAAAATTCAAGAATCAGCTTGCTTGGTTATGGTGATCTTTGGGATGTCTCATTTGCTTATGGTTGGAGTGAAACATTAGAGCTAAGTGCTGGCGTGTATTTCCCAAGATTCAAAAGCTGGACAAATCCTTTGATTGCTCGGGTGTTCCTCGTAACCCAATAAAAAGCATATGTCAGTTTTTAATACATCAACATTAATGATAGCCAATTAAGGAATCGTCACGTGACGGAGGTGTCACATAAGCGTCACCACGTGGTACCACCACATCATCAAACTTGACAAATGTTAGTTTTTTAGTGAGCGGATATATCACGTGGTACCAACGCCGCACTTGAGACAACTTTCTACTCCAAATGGGGGTCTGAAATTTTTGTTTTCGTTTTCCTCCTCTCCAAAATTAAACCGAATTTCGTATCGGACGGTGAACTCGATTTTTCGGGCCGTTTAGGTCGGTTTTTTCAATTTTTAGATTTTATTTTATTTACATTCCTAGCAGAGACGAAGATGCATAATATAGAGAACACTGATAGGTTCCTGAGAAACGATGCTCCTTGGAAGCGCAGGCACTGCCCGAGAGAAAAGTTGAAAAGGCAAGATGCGAGTACAATAAAGAGTAAAGTCGCCCTACTATGTCATCGGACCAACTTATGGGTCAGATCCCCATTTTCAATGTACTAAAAGAGTGGCTAAACAGGTCAGTTTGGTCAACACATATTGAACTTATAACTCCTTATGTATATGAACATACAATTAACACTTTCTGTGTATATTGCTCAATATTCAGAGGTCCAATTAATACTGATTAATCTAGATTCATTTGAGTCTGATTTCTTAAGTTATGAAACTCTATCACTATAGATATTCTGTATTTATAAGACCCTTAATCAAAGTTACCTTACTATGGTTTGTGAGAGCGATGATAATAACAGACTGACTCTATCTGCTCTGTGTATTTATAGAATCCTGGATCAAAGGATTATGGTCGATAGCTCCCACTCTCGAAAAAGATATTCATCATATTCAGTATTATTAGACTTTCAGATATCATGTGATTACGCAGTAAAGTAAAACGGAAAATATCTTGATTATATTTTGTTATAGCTTATTCGTGATTTTTATCACTTGGCATAAGGAGATGACAGTCTCTCTAGCAATTGTCCCATCGACATCTACAAGTATCATCTGGGGATCTAGCGAAGAAGCAGTCCCCCATGGCATTCTTTCCACGTTTCTTCTTGCAGTCAGCGGCGCAGGTGGCAGCAACACATTTAGGCCCGTGGATGGGCAGCGCTTCTGTACCAGCGCACGATTGTGCCTGGGCCATCATCCTTTCGGTCTCTGCACCAGAACAAAAAAAGAAAATTTTAATTACTCATCCATCCACTAATAATCGCAATTAAATTAAGGGTGTGCATGAGTATATGGTAAATCCGGAACCGGTAAGTTCAATAAAAATAAGGTAGGTTCCATGTAATGAATAAAAGAATCGGTCCATTTTAGTTCCGGTTCCGGCACACAGGGTACTTTGAATCAGAACCGGAACCTGTTAACATGAATAATTTCCTCATTTGAATTTCAACTCGCGAACTGTTTAGACCATTTTATTCCTAACTCAATGAACTTTTATTTGATATAAAACTATACATATTTGATGAAATTTCATGTCTAATATATCGTTATAATTTAAAATTATTGATCGATAGTACTTAAACA
>JAOYND010206283.1:0-15158 GCA_025802135.1 Lagerstroemia fauriei
TTCTTTGTTGAGTTTGCATAAAGTTATTTCCAATTTCTATAAAGTTCCATCTTTACGTCTTTTCATACTCTTTGTTGTAATTTTCTCAAATATTGTGTGGTTTGGCTTGGCACATGTGTTATAAATTTGTGCTTGGTAGGCTTTAGTCCTCGTGGGAACGATACCCACTCACTGGGTTTTACTACTTGCGACCCGTCCTCTTGCGGGCTGGATAGTGAACAGCCCGTGTAGCGAGGAATCAACCAATGGCTCCCGTCCCAGTTGGTCCAAGGCATTAGGTGTTGAGACGCCCCTACAAATCTATCCTCGAGCTTCGACGAATAGACTATTTTTTCTACCATGAGCACATATCGAGCCTTATTGCGTATGCTTTCGCACTAAATAACACTCAAACCCATATAGTGGTGGTGCTCAGAGCCTTGTCACATCTTTCAACTAAGCTCACATATGCAATTCTATAAGATTTTTCTTTGCTAGCTTATGCATAAAACTTCTTTTTTTTCACATTTTTATGTTTCTATCTTTATTTGCCTTTAGTAGATATCTAAGTTCATGTTCTTGCCTACTCTCAAGTTAGCTATACAATCAAGCAACATTAAGGGCAATTTTAAGCTATCCCTAAAGCAAGACTGCCGTGAAAAAACAATGGGGTTTAGACATCTTGAAATATTTTCTAAAACACATCCTAAGTTAGTTGCAATCTCAAATCCAACCACATTCCAAGTTTCAAGCCATTAGTTATCGTCATAGAACAAGGGTCAACCAGTTTTGAAAAATTTTACATGTTCTTAGGTAGGGCAACCACTTCTAGTAACTTGACACACTCAAGCATATGCAAAAACTATCATCCTAAATGCAATACAAACTAAACAAACTAATCCTAGAACATGGACCGAACATAGAAGTTAATGAAAATTCCAAAAAAAGTTCTAGCAAGCACCCAAACAAACAAGGCATAGTTTCCCACCCGTAAACCTAGAATTAGCATTGTCCTTAATGTGGAACAAGAGTAAGGGAATAGAAACTTGCCTTGTTAGTTGATTGGTGGAGCCTTGATTCATATTTGTCTGATTCAGACCTCGGTCTATAGATCGCAGTCTAACAGTTATGTTGTGCTTTGGCCTCGGTAGACTGTAGTCTATGGACCGTGGTCGCTCTTCTTTTTGTCTCGTTCCGTGAAATCTTTCGATATTCGCTTCATAAATCTAATCCATGTTTCTTAAATGCACTAACAAAATGGATAAAATGAATAAAATCTCATCTAGAGAAAGGAAAAACAATCAAGACAACAAGGCATAAGTCCTCCTAAACCTAATCCATGAATCATCAATAAAATAATATAAGAGAAATTAAAAGAAAGATAGAATGCTCCCCTAGAATGAAGTAGGCATCCTTCTCGATGAACTAGCTCTTGCCACTTTCTTGTTTGCCACTTGATCACCTTTCTTAGTTGATAGACTCTCTCTTTTAGCTCTTGATGAAGAAGGTTCAATAATCCTCCAAGGTAGTTGATATGTCTGTGGAATTGTTGGTGTCTTGGTGGTGGTTCATATACTTCCTTTGTTGATTTGGAGCATCGCAATGCTTCCATGAAAACTAATTGCCTCATTGGTATTTGATTAGGCTCTAAACAATGGGAGATGCCAAGAAAATCCATGTGTTTGTTTGGCTCATCAAATATCCATGCCTCATCTTGTGTAGGATTGGCCATAATCTGGATGAAGTGTCAAAATAGCAACTTTGGACTTCTATGGCTTCTTCACATATTCCACTACTTGGTGTTGGTGAAGTCATGTCCACCTCATCCATTGAATTGCTAGTGGTGTCATTCTCCTCCTCCCTTGAGAATTCTTCACTTTATATCTCAATTCCATCGGCTTTTTCCTCATCCTCTAACTCTAGATCACTCCAAAAAGTGATCGTCTCATTATGCTTGCAATCTTCACCTTGTAGGTTGACATCAGTTTCGCTAGGCAATGTTCCATATGGTTGAGAATTGATTGCTTGAGCAATTTGGCCAATCTGAGTCTCCAAGTTGTGCATGTGCAACTGTAAAGCAACAATTTGATTAGAATTAGCTCGAATAGCATCATGAGTCAATTGAGAGGAATTCATAAAACTAATTAAAGTTTCTTCAAGTTTAGAAAGTCGATCTGAAGCCGATTGTTGTTCAAAAACTTCTTGTTGAAGGTTTTGTGAGCAATTCATGAAATTGTTGAGTGCTTCCTCAAGTCTAAAAGAAGAATCTTGGTCAGAATATTATTCATTCAAGTTTGAAGCATTATTCCACTCCGATTTTCATGTTTGTTGATGCTCCCACTCATTATCGTGGCAAGCTCCCAATCCTAAATCACACATATCATAAGGGGCATTATTCCATGCATTGTGATCAATCATGATTCATCAACTCAAAATAATCAAGACAATAATCGGGTCGATGAAGCTTTCCACAATAACCACAAGAGATGCAATAGTTTTGTACGAATCTATTATAACTTCCAATAATTGAATCTCTATAAGGTCCACATGCCCAATTGAAATTATCTTCCATATTTTCTACAATGATTAATTTAAGATCTATCAAAAGATGAAATTAAAATATATATCACAAAAGAAAGAAAAATAAACAAAAGAAAAAAAGCAAGAAAATAACGTAAAGAAAGAAGAAAAAGTATCTTACAGTAGAAAGTTAGGAAAAATAGAAATTTAAAAAAAAACTTGGCCGAGGAACAACTGCTTGGTATTAGGTTTAATAGAAAACTTGGAAAAGAGTCCTTGGCAACGGTGCCAAAAACTTACTGTGTAAACAGGAGTGCCAACAAATATACGTGTCGCAATCAAGTAATAAAAGGTGAGTAGAATATTGTTCCAACGAGGACTCGTTCCAATCCACTACTAAGTACTAAAATTAGCACGATTGTATCCAAGCCAAGTCAATCGAATAATTGAAGTAAAAAGTAAATTGAAGAAACAAGTAAACAAGAATCAATGACCATAGTATTCCTAGGGTTCACAACTTCACCTATTCTAGTCTTAAGTCAAGTCCTTCTCTCTTGTAATTAACTCTACCATGTTATTAACTAGGGTTTTAGAGTTTACCCACCACCTCCTTACGCACCTCTCGATATCGCGAGAATGTACCTAAACGGAACACACTAACCCACTCTATCTCTTGGCGATTAGTGTTGAAAGACCAATTAAAACCAACCCTAACTGGCTATCTAGGGTGCTCACCATCTCTCAATGCGCTCGCAAGAATAGCTTCACCTCTCGACATAAGTTAACCTAGACTATGCACTCTCTAGCGTGATTTTGATTCCCTCTCTCGAGGCTCCTTTCAATCTCAGGTTCATTTTCGTGGGTGATCAAGCCAAAAGAAAGCATAAAGTACGAGAAATACATAAACAACACTTAGGACACGTATCTCGATAAATCATACGCATTAGAGAAACGAACTCAACTTAAAACATCGAAAAAGGTTCCATTGATCCCCCAGGAATCTAGGGGTCTAGTTCAACATAATAAAAGAGAATACTAGAGTTGGAAGATAGGACAACATCATGAAGACAAGAAAGAAAGGGATAGAAGGAACACTAGATAGTGGTGGAGTCGAATCTCTCGATCACGCCTACACGATTTTTAAGCACAGACCCTCCTCTTGCTCCAAGTCTATAGCCTTTCTTCGCTCTTCAAAATTAGTAAAATATGCTAAATAATGGTGTCGTTGTTCTCTGTTATGCGGCTGAGGTGGTGCCTTTAAATAATCAGGGAGATAGAATCTATCGAGATAGATTTGATCTTCAAATCTCTCCCTCAAAAATTGCAGCCCAATAGTCCAAATCTTTGACCAGTTTCCTCTCTATTTCCAGCCCATTAATTGCTATAATGAGTGTGGGAATACTTCTGGAAACTTCCTTAAATCATTGGAACCAAGAAAGAGAAGTTCCCTATTTTGAATCCATGTAAAAATCCCGTGTCGCCCAATGGATTGTGGTCTAAGTCCTCTGTTGTGCGTAATACTTTGTAGACCGTAGTCTAAGATCGCGACAGCCCTGTTTTGTGTGCAAATTTCTTTCTTTGGCCATAACTTCCTCCTTTTAGCTCCGATTTTCTGATCTGTTTGATGCGTTGGAATCTTGACTCAACAAACTTTCCAATTATATCTTATTTGACATATTTATCTTATAGAGAGTATGAGAAATGTCCTCTTAAAGTTGCTGCATCGAATGTTGAATCATCGAGCATGTCATTTCTTCACCTTTCTGCGCATCTTCTTTTCATTTGCTACACATTAAATGATTCCCAGCAGTATCTAATCCATATTTAAAGTTTTAAAAATCATTATTTATAATAGTTAAATTTCAAGAAAAAAAAGATATGCAATTAGCCTCTAAATATGTGGAAAATGGCCTAAAGCTAAAGAATCTAAGTTGGGAATGAGCAAATAAATCATACAAATCATAATATCAACAAACATGCAATGGAGTATGGAGAGGAGGGAGGAGGAGGAGGAGGAGGAGTAGAAGAAGAAGAAGATGATGATGATGATGACGACGATGACGACGATGATACTGTTGAAGATAGTACTTACAAAATGGGACTAGAGTTCAGGGAAGATGTGGATGACTTTGCTGAATTTCAAGCCTACACAGAACCTGGGCTCGAGGACTTTGAGCAAGTGCGTTCCAGTGGCGGAGTAAGGATGAGACAAAAGAGTATCCTCAAGAGAAAGGCTAGTACACCAAGGCAGAGAAGCAAAGCACAGAAGAAGGCAACAGAGACTGAGAGAAGTTCAATGGAGCAGAACAAGTCTAGAACTGACTTTCGAGCTTAAAAAAAGGGAGGTTTAAGAGCTCTTTTGTCGAATCTTCTAGGATGGATGAAGGAGTTCGATAGCCATCAACATCAACAATAGATCAACCAGCTCATACAACACCAATTGCAGGCAAGAGAGCTCAATAGGAAGAGAACCAATTGTCTGATGGCTATCAATCTAAGGAGTTGATGTCAAGACATGAAGATGATGAAGGGAATGAGGTTGAATTCCCAATATTCAACCCAGTTGAGGACAACGCAATTGTGATTACACTGGGTATGGAGTTCGAGAATCTTGAACTCTTCAAGATTGCAGTTAGGGACTTGAACATTCAATAGGGAAGGCAAGTTGATTTTGTGAGAAATGATAAGGAGAGGATTAGGGCAGAGTGTTCTGAGAAGGCTAACGGTTGCCCTTAGATGTTTTTTGCTCAGAAAATAAGGTTAGAAAATATTTTCAGGTTAAAAGCTATATGGCTGATCACTCTTGCTGTAGGAAGATTGCAAACAAGTAGCAACTCATGAATGGGTGGCAAACAAGTTAGTCCCAACAATCAGAACCTAACCTAACATCCCAGGCCGACAAGCATATGATTTGATAATGTAAAAACACACATTGAAGCTCAATGATGTGATGGTATATAAAGCACTGCAGATGGCCAACACAATTTGTGAAGGTCAGTAGAAAGATCAGTATTCTAGGCTACCAGACTGTGCCCATGAAATGCTTAAGGCAAATCCAGGTTCCAGCATCTTCCTTCAAGTCTCTCCTGAGTCTTGTTGATACTGTGATTTGTATGATTTATTTACCCATTCCCGACTTATATTCTCGAGTTTTAGGCCACTTTCCATATATTTAGAGGTTAATTGCATATCTTTTCATTCTTGTGGTTTAATTATTATGAATAATAGTGTTTAGTACTTTAAATGTGGATTAGATACTACTGGGAGTTGTTTAATGTGTAGGCAATGGAAAAAAGATGCGCGGAAAGATGAAGACATTGCTTGCATGAGGATTCCAATTTGACATAGCAACTTTTAGGAAGAAATTTCTCATATTCTCTGTGTGGGAAATATACCAAATAAGATATCATTGGAAAACTTATCAAGTCAAGATTCCAATGTATCAAACGGATCACAAATCAAAGCTGAAACAAGGAAGTTATGGCCAAAGAAATGAAACTGCGCACAGAACAGGGTGACCGCGGTCCATAGATCGCGGTCTACAGAGAAGAATTCGAGAACAGAGGCTTGGACCACGGTTCATAGACCATGATCTGTAGAGAGACCAAGCAAAGGGGGACTTAGACCGTGGTCTACTCAGCATACACGAGCGAGACACATTTTCAGAATAGGAAACTTCCGGTTCTCGATTCCAATGACCAAGGAAAGCTTCCAGTTGTCTTCCCACAATATTCATAGCAATTAATGACCGGAGAAGAAAGAGGAAAATAGCCAAAGACTCGAAATATTTGATTGCAATATTTGAGGGAAGATTTGAAGATCGAATCAATCTCGATAGATCTCGATATATTCCAGATTTTCCACTATATAAGGGACATCACATGAGCAGCCGAGTGTGATGAATTTTCTACACCAACATTCAGCATATTTTACCAGTTTCAAGGGCGAAGAAAGGCTGCAGGCTTGGAGTAAGGAGGGTCTGTGCTTAAAGATCGTGGTGGCGTGATCGAGAGATTCGACTCTGCGACTATCAGAGTTCCTTCTATCTCTTTCCTTCTTATTTTCATGATGTTGTCTTCTCTTCCAACTCTTGTATTTTCTTTTATTATGTTGAACTAAACCCCCTAGATTCCTAGGGGGAACAATGGAACCTATTTTGATGTCTTGAGTAAAGTTCTTTTCTCTCATGTGTATTATTCTATCGAGGTACGCCTCCTATGTGCTATTTATGTATTTCTCATTCTTTATGCTTTCTTTTGGCCTGATCACCCACGAGAATTATATTGAGATTTAGAGGAGTCTCGAGAGAGGGAATCAAAATCACGCTAGAGATTGTATAGTTTAGGTTAATTTATGCCGAGAGGTGAGGTTATTCATGCGAGCGCATTGAGAGATGGTGAGCACCCTAGATAGCCAATTAGGGTTGGTTTAATTGCCCTTTCAACATTAATCGCCTAAGAATAGAGTGGATTAGTGTCTTCCGCTTAGGTACACCCTTGCGACATCGAGAGGTGCGTAAGGAAGTAGTGGGAAAACCCTAGAACCCTAGGCTAATAACATGGTAGAGTTAATTTGCATGAGAGAGAGACCTGCTTAAGACTAGAATAGGGAAAGTTGTGAACCCTAGGAGTATTTTAATTGATTGATTCTTGTTTTTCAATTTACTTTATACTTATGTTATTTGTTTGACTTGGCTTGGATACAATTGTGTCAATTTTAGTGCTTAGTAGTGGATTGGAACGAGTTCTCATGCGAACGATACTCTACTTATCCTTTATTACTTGATTGCAATACGTATACTTGCGGACACTCTTAAATACGCAACAAGTTTTTGGCGCTGTTGTCGGGGGCTCTTTTTGAACTTTTCTACTAACCCTAATACCAAATGGTTGTTCATCGACCAAGTTCTTTTTCTATTTCATTTTTTTAACTTTCGATTGTAGTATACATTTTAGTCTTTCTTTTCATTATTTTCCTATTTTTATATTTTGTTTCTTTTTCTTTCTTTTGTGACATGTATTTTAATTTTACCTTTTGATAGGTCTTAAATCAATCTTTTTTATGAGATGGAAGAGAACTTTAATTGGCTAGATGGACCTTTTCGGGATGCAAGATATTGCCTCTCATGTTGTTATTGTGAAAATTTTCACCTACCAAATGATTGTCCTTATTATGATAAATCGGTGAATTCTTTTGATGATAACTCATGGAATGACTTGTCCTATGATATGCATGAAAGATGGAGAACTCGCGCCGACAATGAGTGGATGAATCAACAAACATGGCAATCGGAGTGGAACAATGTTTCAAACTTCCATCAACAACATTATGGCCAAGATTCTTCTTCTAGACTCGAGGAGGCACTCAATAATTTCATGAACTTCTCACAAAGTCTTCAACAACGTACTTCTGAGCAACAATCGGCCACAGATCGCCTTGATATACCCAAAGAAACTTTAATTAGTTTTATGAATTCCTCTAATCAAATTGTTGTTTTACAGTTGCAGATGCACAACTTGGAGACTCAGATCAATCAAATTGCTCAAGCAATCAATTCTTAACCATATGGATCATTGCCTAGCGAAACTGAGGTCAACCTACAAGGTGAAGATTGCAAGCATAATGAGACGATCATTTTCTAGAGCGATTTAGAGTTAGAGGACAAGGAAAAAGCCAATGGAATCGAGATACAAAGTGAAGAATTCTCAAGGGAGGAGGAGAATGACACCACTAGCAATTCAATGGATGAGGTGGATACGACTTCACCAACACCAAGTAGTGGAATATGTGAAGAAGCCATAGAAGTATAAAGTTGCAATTCCGACACTTCTATTAATCCTATAGCCAATCCTACACAAGGTAATGAGACTTTATTCATTGAAAATCATTTACCTAATGTTTGTTTTAACATGATGACAGATGAGGCATGGATACTTGATGAGCCAAAAGAGCACATGGATTTTCTTGGTATCTCCCATTGGTTAGAGCCAAATCAAATACCAATGAAGCAATTAGTTCTCCTGGAAGTACTGCGATACTCCAAATCAACAAAGGGAGTATATGAGCCTCCACCAAGATACCAACAATTCCACAAACATATCAATTACCTTTGAGGATTATTGAACTTTCTTCAACAAGAGCTAAAAGAGAGATTCCTTCAACTAAGGCGGGCGATCAAGTGGCAAACAAGAAAGCGACAAGAGCTAGTTCATCGAGGAGGATGCCTAATTCATTCCAGGGGAGTATTCTACCTTTCCTTTAATTTTTGTTATATTATTTTAATGATGATTCATGGATTAGGTTTAAGGGGAATTACATCTTGTTTTCTTGATTGTTTTCATTTTCTCTAAATGATATTTTATTTTATTTTGTTTATTTTTGTTGCATTTAGGAAACATGGGTCAGACTTATGAGCCAAAATCGAAAGATTGCATGGAAGGAGACACAGAGCAAAGAGACCGTGGTCCATAGACCGCAGTCTACTGAGGCAGCCACAACATTGGAGTGTTAGACCGCGGTCCACTGAGGCCACAACACAATAGAGACGAAACTGGACTGTTAGACCACGATCTATAGACCGAGGTCTAAATCAATCGAACAAGAAGCGGGGCTCCACAACCAACTAACAAGGCAAGTTTCTATTCCCATACTCTTGTTTCACATTGAGGACAATGCTAAATTTAGGTTTGGGGGTGGGAAACTATGCCTTGTTGTTGGATGCTTGCTAGAATTTTCATTAACTTCTATGTTTGGTCCATGTTCTAGAATTAGATTTGCATTTAGATAATAGTTGCATATGCATGAGTGACTCAAGGTTGTGTGGTGTGATTGCCCTTATTAGGAACATGTAGAAATTTTTCAAAACCAATTGGTCCTTGTTCCATGATGATAACTAATGGCTTGAAACTTGGAACGTGATCGGATTTGAGATTACAATAACCTTAGGATTTGTTTTAGAAAATATTTCATGAAGTCTAAACCCCATTATTTTTCACAACATTCTTGCTTTATGGATAGCTTAAAATTGCCCTTGATACTGCTTGGTTGTACGGCTAACATGAGAGTGGGCAATAACATGAACTTAGATAACCTATAGAAGGCAAATAAAGAAAGAAAGAGAAAAAATGAAAAAAAAAATATTTTGTGTGCATGAGCAAGAAAAGAAAATCATAAGAATTGCATGTATGTGAGCTCAATTGAAAGATGTGCCAAGACTCTGAGATCCACTGTATGGGCTTGAGTGGCATTTAGTGCGAAAGCATATGCAATAAGGCCCGATATGTGCTCGTGGTGGAAAAAATAGTCCATTAGTCGAAGCTCGAGGATAGATTCGTAGGGGTGTCTCAACACCTAATGCCTTGGATCAACTGGGACGGGGAGCCATTGGTTGATTCCTAGCTACACGGCCCTAGCTTCTGGACATGACACCTAGAGTCGTGCACCCACCAAAAGAAAAAATAGTGAGAAAGAAAGAGTGGAATTGTCAAAGGCAATGTCTATATGAATGTTTGAGTCTCTTGATTTTATGCTTAACCAACCTAACTTCGGATTGGGTGCCTGAACTTTTGTAAGAGTGTTTTACACTAACACCGCACGGGTAAGGGCTAAGTTTTAGTGAAAATTAACATCCGGAGTTGGAAGCATTCGAATTGAAGTTCATGTGAAGAGTAACGAGTCGTTCCTGAGAACGTTATGGGACCAACTTGATTTAAACTTTTCATTGCATGTTCTCAATTTTTTCCTGGGACGAGCAAAAGTCTAGGTTTTGGGGTGTGTTGATACTGTAATTTGTATGATTTAATTACCTATTCCCGATTTATATTCTCGAGTTTTAGGCCACTTTCCATATATTTAGAGGTTAATTGCATATCTTTTCATTCTAGGAATTTAATTATTATAAATAATAGCGTTTAGAACTTTAAATGTGGATTAGATACTGTTAGGAGTTGTTTAATGTGCAGGCAACGGAAAGAAGATGCGCGAAAAGATAAAGATATGGCTTGCACGATGATTCCACGTTCGATACAACAACTTTAGGAAGAAATTTCTCATATTGTCTGAGAAATATAACAAATAAGATATCATTGGAAAGCTGTCGAGTCAAGATTCCAATGCATCAAACGGAGCACAAATCAGAGCTGAAACAAGGAAGTTATGGCCAAAGAAAGGAAATTGGGCACAGAATAGGGAGACCGCGGTCCATAGGCCGTGGTTTGCAAAGAGACCAAGCAAAGGGGGTCTTAGACCGTGGTCTATCGACCGCCGTTCACTGAGCATACACGAGTGAGGCACATTTTTAGAATAGGAAACTTCCGGTTCTCGATTCCAATGACCAAGGAAAGCTTCTAGTTGTCTTCCCACAATATTCACAGCAATTAAAGACCCAAGAAGAAAGAGGAAAGTGGCCAAAGACTCGAAATATTTGGTTGCAATATTTGAGAGAAGATTTGAAGATTGAATCAATCTCGATAGATCTCGATATATTCCAGATCTTCCACTATATAAGGGACATCACATCGGCAACCGAGTGGGACGAATTTTCTACACCAACATTCAGCATATTTTACCAGTTTCAAGGGCGAAGAAAGGCTGCAGACTTGGAGCAAGAAGGAGGGTCCGTGTTTAAAGATTGTGGAGGCGTGATCGAGAGATTCGACTCCACCACTATCTAGAGTTCCTTCTATCTCTTTCCTTCTTGTTTTCATGATGTTTTCTTTTCTTCCAACTCTTGTATTTTCTTTATTATGTTGAACTAAACCCCTAGAATCCTAGGGGGAACAATGGAACTTATTTTGATGTCTTGAGTAAAGTTTTTTTTTTCTCATGTGTATGATTCTATCACGGTATGCCTCCTAGGTGTTATTTATGTATTTCCCATTCTTCATGCTTTCTTTTGGCCTGATCACCCACGAGAATGATATTGAGATTGAGAGGAGTCTCGAGAGAGAGAATCGAAATCACGCTAGAGATTGCATAATTGAAATCATTCTTTAATTTGGAATGAATCAAATCTCCCCAAGTAGGATTCGAACCTACGACCAGTTAGTTAACAGCCGACTGCTCTACCACTGATTAAAACGAGTTCTCGCGATAACAATACTCTACTTATCCTTTATTACTTGATCATTTTGAAAGGTTTTATATTTGTCTTGAGGCATGCAAGAGAGGCTTCAGGGCAAGCTATAGGCCATTTATTTGTTTAGATGATTGTTTCCTAAAAGGCTACTATGGGGGTTCAACTCCTATAAAGGGGTCAACTCCTATTAGCTGTTAGCCAAGATGGGAACAACTCACTCTTTGTGATTGCTTATGCCATAGTTGAGGTGTAAATTAGAGATAGTTGGACTTGGTTCATGAGGAATCTAATCGATGACTTGGGTAATCCAATGGAGGGCAATTTCACTTTCATTTCAGACATGCAAAAGGTACAACAATTTCTTAGTACTCGTATTAAGTAATCCATGTCTATTTATTAATATCAATTAAGTCCTCCACACACTATCAGTAATACATTAAGTAGTCCTTAAAGTTTCTTTGTACTTCTTCTGGAGCTCATGATGCAGAAGAGATGAACCTTCATAACAGTGCTCCACCATCTCAGTCAACCCAACCATTATTACGTGAGGTCTTTATGTGAACTTTATATCTTTGTGCTTATTTTTCAATTTTCACAATTAATTTACCGAATATGGTTCATATTTTATTGTTAGGATACCCAACATAACAGGTCTATCCCTACCAATGTGTCTATGGGGTTTCAAGTGCCCATGTTCAACCCTCCTGGTGGGATTGCATTCAGGCCTCCACTAGTAAGACCAACTGCATTCAAGCCACCATTAGACATAGATAAGGGAGATAAGAGAAGGTGTCTCAGCTGGAACTTCTCAAAGATTTGCATTATTCATGGGTGGAAGACCTCAATGATCTCCTGCAGTCTGATTTTATTGATGTTAGACATTTTTTTGTTAATCTTAGGCAGATTTACAATTGGAAATTCAAAAGGCAACTACGACCTCTTACTCTCTTTTTGGAGAAACAGCAGTTGAAGGCTATTAGTTTAATGTTACTCTACTGTTATTGATGTTAGGCAGCCTGGACTGAAGTTGAAGTTGAAATATGTTAGACAGCTATTAGTCTAATGTTATTAAGGAACAAGATTTTGAAGTCTAATTTTTGGTACACAGATGGAATTATGATAAGCCTGCTCATACAACAAAAGTTGCGGTCAAAAGAGCTCAACAAAAAGAGAATCATTTGTCTGATGGCATAGATCACAAACACAAAGATGTTTATTTAGTTTACTTAAACAATATAATACCAATCAACAAAGAAAGTAAAAAAAAATTAGGACCAAAAAGTTTCTAGCCTCTTCATTCTATCTTCATACTTCATCAGCGTCTACTTTAACTTCAAAATGGTCTTCTCACCATCTGCAATTTGCGCTGATGCTTCACTCTCTAAATCACAATCCACATTAATACATTCAACCTCATTCAGTCATTGGAAGTACCCACAGGTGATGCCCTTATTCTGTTGGTATCATAGACGAAACAAAAAAAAATATCAAGAAGGATAACGAAAATCATTAATGAAAATAACATTTGGCATTAATATTCATACACACCTAGAAAAAAAGGCACCTCAGGAACCGTCTACCACTGTTTCTAGCTGTCTTCGAAGTAAGAATTGCAACTTTCCTTCCACAACCACAGAACCATCATGAGTTCTGAACCGATTTTCTAATGGACATAAAGTTGTTGTCACTCGATCCCACAACATAGTGACTCTCTTGTATGTCAGATCTATTGCATGGTGCACATTGTACCTTCATGCTTTGTATTGAATTGACTCCAGTGGGACTTTCCTTTAGCAATTTAGGACTTCAATGCCTGGATTTTGGGGTTTCCACTTGGAGATTCAATAAGGGGGCACAATTTCGTTTTTGGACCTTCAATCGTGTAGTAGAATCGATTTAAGGCAAACGATTTGAGGGGATTGATTGCAGCAGAAGAGGAGAAGATCAGCAGAGCAGAGCAGGGGGAGGATGAGAGAGATTAACTGATATATAAGCTATGAGAGAGAGAGAATGAAACTTCAAATTGTATAATGACAAGTTTTAAAAAGTAATGCCATTAACATTCCATTAAGCAGGGATGATATTGATGTTCATTAAGAATAAAATTGACATTCATTAAGGACGACATTAATGTTCACGGACCAAATTGATGTTTAGAAGGACTACATTGATATACAAAATTAGAATAGGATGAACTTAATGTACATCACATCTGTCAGGGATGGATTAATAATTTAATCTTTTAATAATTACTAATAATGACATCACTTGCAATTACAGCATCATCCAAAAGCGTTTATTCTATGCAACAGTAGAAACATTTCAAGGCAACTTCTCCTGATTGCACGTGAGCTGACACCCATACTCAGAAGAAAATTTGATACACGTGATTAGGATTAGAAATTTCCGAGAGAAATCTTGAGTTTCAATGCGATTTGGATTGAGATGCGAAAGTTGATACGTTCATAGGCTTTATAATTATTGCTAACAGTGTGACATATTCAAGCAGCTATGATAATTTAATTTTTAAAAAATTGTGTAAGGTGTGAACTAGAGTTCAGAAAATGATTTCTCTACGAGATTGTTGATAGTAAATTGAGGTTTATTACTCTACCGACTATCGTGCCTGTCCTTATACTCACGCTGAATATTCACCATTGTAGTATGTAAAGCCATTTGCCGCTCTATTGTAATCCAAGTGAAATCTATTAACCCGATTTAATCAATATTAATGAGTCTACATCAGTGTGTCAAAGCAGAAGAAATAAAGTGTGATTGCGAAAACTCAATTCTGCAGTACACGGTTATACAGTTTTGACTAGATACATGATTTTAGAAGGTGAAACCGATTCCAGTAAATATCAAGATTTTCCAACTTCAGCCAATCCATATTCTCAAGATAACCAAAGTCCTTCAGTGCTGGTCGTGCATTCTAGTCTATTTACCAATGCAAAACTTACCGAATATATTGGATAAAACCTCCTCGGATATGTCTTCTCCACTAATTTGTCCCAAAGCAAGCACTGCTTCTTTCAAATCAATCGTCCAAAAGTCGAGAGGCAGTTCTTCCTGTATCGACAATGCCAATCTCTCAAGGGCTTCTTTGCTCTGCACAAGTTGCTCACATTGCCTCTAACAAAACATAATGAAGCTTTAGCATCATAGCATGATCACAAAATGTACAAGTGAATTTGATCGTCCTTTTATTTTATTGAGCGAATCAAGCCACTGTCATTTTTTTACGAGTAATTTATTCTCCCCGGACTATGAACACCTCACATGCCTAGGGATCCATGTAAATCGATGTGCAAAAAACATGTGTGAGTGATCTCCCCGAGGACTACACACAAAAGGGAGATTGAACCTTCAATCTCGTGAACTATTCACAAAATATATGCATGTGTTAACCACTTGAGTGAATCCCTAGGAGTTAACCAATGTCATGTGTTTCCTTATCATTTGCACAGCATTTCATCATACCAAACCAGGCTACAGTAAATATATTTTACAAAACAGAATTGGCAATTTCTTGTACCTGGTTCACAGTCCATTTATGTCCACCATCAGGAATTTGGCTGAGCCC
>JAOYND010206379.1:0-15139 GCA_025802135.1 Lagerstroemia fauriei
CACCTCATTCGGCGGCGGCGGACTGTTAGCTGCTCCGGCAGCGGAGGAGTTGAGGATTGGTTCCCGGAGCTCATCAGATCGATGCTCATCCCGGGGATGCATCTTTGTGTTTGCTGTGAATGGTAAGATTGGACTGGAGAGAGCAGTCCCAAAACACCGAATATATGTTGCGTGCTAGTAAGTATTCAATTTATAATACATAACTAATTTGTTATATAAATTTATATTCACATATTAACATATGTAAAGTTAACTCTCGAAAACTGTACAAATTTTACACATATCAAAGTTTTAGAGAAATTTATATAACGAACTCGTTATATATGTATTTACACACAAAATATTTACTAGTCGTGCGCATGTACACATGATACTACCAGTAGTAAGGTAATTATAATTTTAAGGGTACGGAAACTTTGACCAATGTAATATTTTTAAGATGTGATATTAGTACAGTAATATAAAATTCTGACTTATAACTTAGAGGTTCTGAGTTCGATCCTCACCTTGAGAGTCGTGTGTCCCTTCTTCGTCTTTGTTTCTGATCCTCGTACTAGGCACATGGACCTCGTTTATCACTGGAAAAATGTATGTGATATTTTTATCGGAACGTTAAATTCATCAAAAGTTTAGTATCCTGGGACAAATATCACACGATCGAGCAGTAAATGTGAAAGAGACGAAGGATGCTAACATGCATTTGTTTAGATGATTCTATTTCTGATGTAACCTCCCAGGTTCGGGTATCGCGAATTATAGAACTTCATTATTGAGTAAGAATTATTTCTAAATAAAAGCTGAATTTTGAATATTAGAGAGGAGGGTGAAAGAAATTTTTTCATGTACATCATCTGATATTTAGAGATTCAACAAATCCTAAATAATGTAGGTTATAGTCTAACCGAGCCACTGACGCAGATAAGATTTGAATTCGAAATTCTTGATGTGGAATAGAAAGAAGTGTTTTTGCTTTCTTGTAATTTTTTTTCATATAATATGAATTATTTAATTTAGCTTAGTTGAAATTCTCTGATGGGTTGGGTGGATTCACTTTACATGTCATGAATGGGACACTTTTGTTTTGTTATTTGGCTTCCGATCTCAACTAACAGTAAGACAGACAGAAGTCGACTTAATGTTGTTGTCTGTGACAGGAGACGAATTATGCCACGCGAATCAGTCTTTCCCGTCACTGATAGATGCTTGACATATAATCTCCGACACTATAATTCCAAATAAAAAGGAAAAAAAAAGAAAGAAAGAAAGATAACAAATGAGTCTCGATTTACTGGTATCACTTTCGATCTAAGATTAAAAAAAGTTCAAGATTAGATCCTCGTCGATGAAAATCCTTATACATACTTCTTTATTTCTCTCTTTTTTCATCATTCTCTAGACCAACGGGTCTTCTTTATAAAAAATAGAAAGAAAATCTCGAAATATAAAACTAAATGGAAACCACCGATCATTAGTTTAAACTTACAAATTAAATATGAGTCCAACCTCAAACAAATTACAAATTTTAACATGGCATCGGAGAAATATCTCATTATTTTTTCGGTGTACAAAGAAAAAATATAAATATAAAAAGAAATAGAAGGAAGACGGTCTAATATTTTACTAACCCAATGAAAATTTGACACTCATATTGTCAAATGATACTAAAAATATACACATCATTAATTAATCGAGGAAAAAAACTACTAATAAAGATGATTTAAAATTTTTATGATTGTATGTTTTGACTAGTTGCTCAGATATCATATTAAATATATAATAGCGAATCATTGGGGCATGCATGGATAGCCAATTCCAGGCTTTTCATCATCAAAATTAAAACGAAGCATCTTATGCTCCATCGGAATTAGATGCGATGATAAGGATCTTCTGATCATAAATTGAGTGGCATTTTTTCTCGACCGAGGTCACTTGGTATCCCGAAACTAAACAAATCTTACATATTTCAGGTTTGAGTACGGTCGGTTCACTAAGAGGTAAAACTCTTTCATAAAACTTGTACCCAAGACATTATTCGAGGGAGAAAAAAGAAAGAAAGAAAGATGCTGAGCCACATCAATTTATCTGTATCGATTAATTACATTCTGTTTTCTTTTATAGTGCTCAAGTTGCATCATGCCCGCGAGGCATATTCGAAGGCTCAATTGTGGCATTGGAATCCAATGAGAATGCAGCACTGAGAACCACAACTTCTCAATGCATCTGTCCCTTGTTCCTAGCAAATGGTGAATTAATGGATCGTAAACGAGTACCTTAAGGATCAACCCGACGACGACTCGGGAATGCTATGCAACTCGACTGTTTCCATCTTCGAGAGGTTTGGTAATTACGTTCGCGATCGATAACATTAACAAATTGCTCATCAGAAATTATAACTGTGAATCGATCGGTATCTAACCGAGGTATGACTTTCTATCGATGGATCTCTTAGCTCTGAGGTCCTTTCTTCTTGTCTTCCGATTTGTCCAGCCTCTCCTTGGCTTTCTCCAGCAAAAATAAGTGCCCCTTTCGGCAAGTAACGATCAAATTCTTCATCGAGTCGATCGTATTTAACCGAACATACTCGATATAATAATTTCCGAAATTGGTAAATTATTCCCAAAAACTTTCTAATCTGGTGTCGGCTTTGTTCCTTATTGAGTGGTCCTAAATGGATCCATTGTTTGTTTCTTATAAGCTCCTTAATTATGTATATATCAATGTCTTGTCAATCAAAATCAACATGAACCACACCAATCTCACATAGCTTAGGCATCGAGATTTGACATCAGATTTCAATCTAATCAATATAAAAAATTCATAATTTTAAGAGTTTTACTCAAAAATCCTATTCAAAAACTGCTAAAAATTCCCAAGAAATTCTTCTCTTTTTTTTTTTTTCAAAAATAGGAAATTCGGTGTCCTATAGCTATAGGTAGTTTGATTACCTCTTGATTCACCGATCATTCCGGACCATATACCCTGTATACATGAGAAAGTCTTCAGTGAAACGGTCATACCACGTAAGCAATGCTGACGTGGTATATCCGTCCAATTAGAATTCACCATTTATATATCTTTCCAATTAGGGTTCACCATTTATTAGGTTTTTTAATATTTGTTTACCATTTATATATTATTTCCATTTAGGGTTCACCATTTATTTAAGATTTTTTATATTTTTTAAAGATATTTTAGGATTTAATTAGCATAACTGTATAATTATTGATTACATATCAGTTCCTGATTGGACGGACATCACGTTAGCATTGCTTAAGTGGTATGACCGCTCCACTGAAGACTTTCTCTTTGGCCTACCTAGAAGTACACCACCCCACACGTGATAAAGGCCAGACCTCATAACCAGCACAATAAATTGAGCATCGTATTTGGGGTCTTCCCTTCTCAATCTCAATCCTCCACTCATACTAAACAAACTCTTATAGCCACTGAATTTTCTTCAAGTAAATTATTTAAACAGCTCTCAAGTCCTCTTCTTACCGAAAGTAGGAGCTCATATAACGTCAGAACATAAGATTTGATGAGAAAAATCTTTGACAACACCTAGGGAGTAATTTATCTCATCCCTTCTTAGTTGATATTGAGCCATCATACTTGGTTGTTTGGAAGATGTCTTACCTTAGGGACAAATCTGAGGCCTTATCGAAAAAAATGCGACATTCCTTCGATAGGAAGGGTGCCTTGCTCTAACTCCATCCTTCTTGAAGTATCCTTACTCTTCAATGAAAACAACTCTTTTTCATTTCAATGACTGCTCTTAATCGAGATAGCCTTATTCCTTGTGTGCCCTAAACATGCATGTCTATGATTCGTTTGTTCAACCTCTGTTGTCAAGAATACCACTAATGTTGGACCCATTACTGTTGAGCTATCAAATGAGTACTAGCTACTTCCTGTCTTGTTTTCGTGATCGGATTTATTCTTGTCCTAAGACTTGTTACATTCAGTAATGATGTGGCCCATCTCCTTGCAATGGAAGTAACTCTTGTCTTTATTTCGAAAAAGTGATGTTTGTACTACCTTTAGTTCTACCATTTATAATATCCATATGACTAAAGTCATCTGGAAAAGAGCAGGAGATACTGTTGTAGTGCTTTCCTTGAAGGGAGTCTTCACGAGGCCATCCATATATATATATATATATGTTTGTTTTTGATATGGATGGTATTCGGCGCCGTAGCAACCAACTAATCCACGGACGATGTATTATACGGCTTGGTGCCAGCCATTAAACCTCAGATATTGGCCCCCTGGGAGAGTTGAACCTTGGACATGACCTACTGCATGTTGTCAGCTTACCAGCGGGTCTGCCCTCCTGAAGACAAGGTTTCCATATTGTTTTTAGGACAAAAATGCATTTATTAAAAATTTAAGTAGTTATGACCTTCAAGCGTATATGAATTCTAATTTTTTTGAAATAAAAATTTCGTCAAATTTAAATGAATTGTGGACATCTATAAAATTTAGGACAAACTAGAATATTATGGTCATAAGTACTGCATTATCTCCATACACATATTATCCTCCCAAAATATTTAAAATTCGTGGAAAGAGAATCGAAAATGCAGAAGTTACGGAGGGAGAAGACTAAAAGTACATACTGTCCCTCTAAATAAGCTGATATCCTTTTTGGTGCATATATATTTGGTAGAAATAAAAATATACATGGAGAAAAGTCTTAAAAAATAAAAATTTGGCGGATGATCAAATTATATCATTTACCAATTACGAAAATGACCTGTAACAAGACCAATTTTGTTTTTATTACCGCTACTAGCCATGTGGGTAAATTAGTAGATAACAAAGCTAACGTGGTACCCATGGGGCTGACATGGCATCGAAGTCATTTCATTTTGGGAAAAAACTCTAAAAGATAAAAATTTTCCAAAGATGACCAAATTATATAATCAACTACAGCCTATAATAACATCAAAACATTTCACAACTTAAATACAGTTGATAAAATGATTATTACTCAAATGAGTTAATTACAAAATGAACAATCATCAGTATAGCTGACAAAATGATCACCATTTCAGTGAGTTACTTATAAAATAAATAGCCCATCATTACACCTAACAAAATGAAAATCATATCCATATGTATTTAGAAAGTGAATAACTCATCATATTCGATCATGACTAAAATTGTAACGTATTAATATATAAACATGAAGCAAATTCCATGAATATTTCATTACACGAGAAAAGAGAATGAAGTGCAGAGGATAAAGTATCATCATATTGACTTCCAATCAGCAAGAGAATGACAGAATAGCAACCTTAAATATAAACTGATTCAAGGAAAATCTAATCTAGTGGAGGCTCAAGGGGACACAAGAACATGGTTTTGTAAATAAAATAGAAATTTAGGGAACATAAACTTTCATCAATTAAACTTTCAAAAAAATAGATAACTGCCACTGATCTCCCATACATCTGCACCACTTTTGTCAACGAGTCATTTTCAGATCCTATTCTGTTGGAAATATGAGAATTCCAGCTAATTCAAGGACCATTACGAATAGCATCGGGAAACATATTCTGCAGAGGAAAGGACGACGAAGATTTTACTGTCACATGTTAATAGTAGAGAAGCTGATGCAGTCAGAAGTTATTCTAAAATGATTACCATTTTAGTGAGTTACTTATAAAATAAATAGCCCATCATTACACCTAACAAAATGAAAATAATATCCATATATATTTAGAAAGTGAATAACTCATCATATTCGATCTCGACTAAAATTGTAACGTGTTAATATATAAACATGAAGCAAATTCCATGAATATTTCATTAAACGAGAAAAGAGAATGAAGTATAGAGGATAAAGTATCATCATATTGACTTCCAATTAGCAAGAGAATGACAGAATAGCAACATTAAATATAAAATGATTCAAGGAAAATGTAATCTAGTGGAGGCTCAAGGGAACACAAGAACATAGTTTTGCAAATAAAAAAGAAATTTAGGGAACATTAACTTTCATCAATTGAACTTTCAAAAAAATAGATAAATACCACTGATCTCCCATCCATCTGCACCACTTTTGTCAGCAAGTCATTATCAGATCCTATTCTGTCGGAAATATGAGAATTCTAGCTAATTCAAGGACCATTACGAATAGCATCGGGAAATAGATTCTGCAGAGGCAAGGACGACAAAGATTTACTGTCACATGTTAATAGTAGAGAAGCTGATGCTGTCAGAAGTTATTCTAAAATGATCACCATTTCAGTGAGTTACTTATAAAATAAATAGCCCATCATTATACCTAACAAAATGAAAATCATATCCATATGTATTTAGAAAGTGAATAACTTATCATATTCGATCTCGACTAAAATTGTAACGTATTAATATATAAACATGAAGCAAATTCCATGAATATTTCATTACACGAGAAAAGAGAATGAAGTGTAGAGGATAAATCATCATGTTCACTTCCATTCAGCAAAAGAGTGATAGAATAGCAACCTTAAATATAAAATGATTCAAGGAAAATGTAATCTAGTGGAGGCTCAAGTGAACACAAAAACACGGTTCTGTAAATAAAACTAAAATTTAGGGAACATAAACTTTCATCAATTAAACTCACAAAAAAATAGATAACTACCACTGATCTCCCATCCATTTGCACCACTTTTGTCAACAATTCGTTTTCTGATCATATTCTGTTGGAAATAAGAAAATTCCAGCCAATTCTAGGCCCATTACGAATAGCATCGGGAAATAGATTCTATAGAGGCAAGGATGAGAAATATTTTACTGTCACATGTTAATAGTAGAGAAGCTGATGCAGTCAGAAGTTATTCTAAAATGATCACCATTTCAGTGAGTTACTTATAAAATAAATAGCCCATCTTTACGCCTAACAGAATGAAAATCATATCCATATGTATTTAGAAAGTGAATAACTCATCATATTCGATCTCGACTAAAATTGTAACGTATTAATATATAAACATGAAGCAAATTCCATGAATATTTCATTACAAAAGAAAAGAGAATGAAGTGTAGAGGATAAAGTATCATCATATTGACTTCCAATCAGCAAGAGAATGACATGATAGCAACCTTAAATATAAAAGCACTCAAGGAAAATGTAATCTAGTAGAGGCTCAAGGGAACAAAAACATGGTTCTGCAAATAAAACTGAAATTTAGGGAACATAAACTTTCATCAAATAAACTTTCATCAATTAAACTTTCAAAAAAATAGATAACTACCATTGATCTCCCATCCATCTGCACCACTTTTGTCAGCAAGTCATTTTGAGATCCTATTCTGTTGGAAATATGAGTATTCTAGCTAATTCCAGGACCATTACTAACAGCATCGGGAAATAGATTCTGCAGAGGCAATGACGAGAAAGATTTTACTGTCACATGTGAACAGTAGAGAAGTTGATGCAGTCAGAAGTTATTCTAAAATGATCACCATTTCAGTGAGTTGCTTATAAAATAAATAGCCCATCATTACACCTAACAAAATGAAAATCATATCCATATGTATCTAGAAAGTGAATAACTCATCATATTCGGTCTCGACTAAAATTGTAACGTATTAATATATAAACATGAAGCAAATTCCATGAATATTCATTACACGAGAAAAGAGAATGAAGTGTAGAGGATAAAGTATCATCATATTGACTTTCAATCAGCAAGAGAATGACAGTATAGCAACCTTAAATATAAAATGATTCAAGGAAAATGTAATCTAGTGGAGGTTGAAGGGAACACAAAAGCATGGTTATGTAAATAAAACTAAAATTTAGGGAACATAAACTTTCATCAATTAAACTTTCAAAAAAGTAGATAACTGCCACTGATGTCCCATCCATCTGCCCACTTTTGTCAGCAAGTCATTTTCATATCCTATTCTGTTGGAAATATGAGAATTCCAGCTAATTCCAGGACCATTACGAACAGCATCGGGAAATAGATTCTGCATAGGCAAGGACGAGAAAGATTTTACTGTCACATACGAATAGTAGAGAAGCTAATGCAATCAGAAGTTATTCTAAAATGATCACCATTTCGGTGGGTTACTTATAAAATATATAGCCAATCATTAAACCTAACAAAATGAAAATCATATCCATATGTATTTAGAAAGTGAATGACTCATCATATTCGATCTTGACTAAAATTGTAACATATTAATATATAAACATGAAGCAAATTCCATGAATAATTTCATTGCACAAGAAAAGAGAATGAAGTGTAGAGGATAAAGTATCATCATATGGACTTCCAATCAGCAAGAGAATGACAGAATAGCATTCTTAAATATAAAATGATTCAAGGAAAATGTAATCTAGTGGAGGCTGAAGGGAACACAAAAGCATGGTTCTGTAAGTAAAACAGAAATTTAGGGAACATAAACTTTCACCAATTAAACTTTCAAAAAAAATAGATAACTACCACTGGTCTCCCATCCATCTGCACCACTTTTGTCGGCAAGTCGTTTTCATATCCTATTCTGTTGGAAATATGAGAATTCCAGCTAATTCAAGGACCATTACGAATAGCATCGAGAAATAGATTCTGCGAAGGCAAGGACAAGAAAGATTTTACTGTCACATGTTAATGAGTAGAGGAGCTGATGCAGTGAGAAGTCATTCTAAGATAGGATAGATCATAATTCTTGCCCAATGGAGGAGGCAATGAATGTGAAGAAATGCAGCTATAACCGGAGAGGGCATATTGCGGATAAAAGTCCGAAACATGAAAGAAAAATGAAATGTTAAATTTGACACTTTAATGTTTAAAATTATTGAATCGGAGTCACGTGCTCTCCTTGAAGATGAGTTAGTGGGATCATCTTCCTTTGGTTCAAGCTAGTTCGATCTACAACGGGATTTCAAAATGAACCAATAAAGCTTATGAAAGAAGTGATTATTGGATGGTAAGTAATAGGCAAAAGAGTTGCCTAAAAAGGTTATTTACCCGTGCAGTGTAATGGAATAGTCGTCGGTCTGTGCTGTTTGACCCTTTGCTAGTAAAATGAGGGAGCATCAATCGCCATTGCCTGGCTGGATTCTTTGGATTCTTTCATTGTCCTACACTCAAGATAGCCCAAATAGTCAGTGATGTTTATTTATTCGTAAATCTGCATGTATATCTATATACTAGTACGTATTAATAGTAGAACTCAGGCAAGCACAATGACTGCTTATTTTCATTGTTGATCAAAACATAATCAAAGGTTTTTATTATCACATTGGGTATTTTATTTTAATTGATATAACTATAATTTAAGTCTGCTTATAGCAATGCTAGAGTTCCAACCGTGCTACCCAAGGATTTTATTATTTAATAAAATTGATGAAAGAAGTGAATATGTAATAAATGATTAAATAAAATCTTCATTATAGTTAATTTTAGAGTATGTGATTTTTTGACAAATCAAATATGAAAAATAAGTTACAAATTTATAAAAAAATGAGTGATGACGAAAAGAGGAATAAAGAAATTATGAGAAAAATGAATGTAAAAGAAAAGAAGATAGAGAAAGTGACAGTATAGAAAAATTAGATATTTACATATTAGTAAATTTACTATCACACTCTTAATTTTTTCTTAACATAATGGTTATTAAAAATTGAATTTTATGTGACAATGGATAATTTAGGAAGGTGAAAAAGATATCCAAAAGGGAGTTTCTCCTATATATTATAGATGAAAGATAGTACTGTATGGAAATGTATGAATCATTTTATTCATTTGAATTTAATTCTAATCCATGTAATCTTTTTAGATTAAAAACTTGAATCTATTGGCATATTTAAGAAAAGTAAGAAATTTACTACAGTAAATTATCTATCTATTTGTATGTACAAATTGTTTTTCTTAATTTTTATGTTATTAAGAAGTCATGTAATTCAAATTGTGCTCTGTTTTTGAATTAATAATTTGTTCTATTCCTGTATATTTAAGAAAAGTAAGAAATTTACCATAGTAAATAATCAATAATTAACAAATTCAGTATGGTAAATTATGGTAGATGTTATTTACAGGTCAAATAATCCAAAGTTATATACTTATTATAGTTAAATAAGAAAATGCCTATAAATTTAGTTAAATAAGAAAAGAATTATTACATCAATCGAACATATTAGGCAAATAATAATAATAATTTAAATTGGACTCACCAATTGAATTTTCTGAATGCGGGATATCTTAGGCCAGTCTGGTTCATCCTCCCGGCATCTAGCATGGAGTAGCGAGCATCCAAAGATATATAGCTCCCTAAGTGAAGCGAGCTTGGTGAACCACGCCGGCAGAGCCATCAAGCTCTCACAATTTATGAATGTTAGAGTTTCGAGATTATTGAGGTGTTCGATCCACCAGGGAAGAGACTCCATCTTACTATCACTGATTTCTAACCTACGAAGTGGAGATTGATCGATGAACTGCAATTTGACTCTATCATCTTCTTCATCTTGGTCCCCGTTCAGATCCAACTCTGGGCAGTGTTTTATGTCCAATCCCTCAAGGGTGGTGAGAAGATGAAGAATCACACTTCTGGGCACAGACTTGAGTCGTCCACAATATCCGAGTGAGAGCTCTTTGAGTGAAGTGAGGTGGCACATGAGTCGGTTCAAAGCTCGTAAACCATTACAGTACCAAATTTTTAGAATCTTTAGACCTGACAGATGCCGAAACCACCAAGGCAGACCGCTCATCTGCGCAACTCTATAAATATGAACCTCTCTGATTCTGGAATTTATGCAGACATAATTCAATTGCGCGTTGGCCTCTTCCTCAAGAATAGAGGAGGATGATAAATCAAGTTGTGGACAGTCCTTGATATCCAGAGACTCAAGGGCGGGGAGATGTCCTAGAATTGCTCTCCATGGCAGACATTTTAAGTGTCGAGCATTCACAATTCGGAGCCACTGAAGAGATGTGAGGGAAAGAGAATGAAACAACTCCTTCGGCAAGGCATTCGTGGTAGGATTCTCTATCCAGAGAGTTTTCCATGCGAGTGCCGGCATGGAAGACATGAAGATTAATGACGGAGCAGTTGCTGCCTTCACTTCTTCCTTTGGTGGTGGTGGTGGTGTCTGGCCCTTACCATTTCTTACTAATTGCTGTATGAGCTTTTCTGTTACATTTGTCAGTACCAGAAGCCCATGAGTTATATACGAGAAATTGAAGCACTCATACACGTGACATTGAATCCTTTCCGGAAATAGAGGGATCATGATATCATCATTGTCGTCCTTCTCCTGAATTTCATTTACTTTCTTCGAGCTATCTCCGTGCATCCACCGCCATCCCTTGAAACTACTCAGGCTATAAAATCCTATGATTTCTAATGATCGGAAGAACTCTGAATTTCGGTTGCCTCTTTCTTCAACTTCAATATACTCTAGCGTGTATAACTTATCCAACTGTAGTGATTTGAGTGAAGGAAATTGATGGATTGGTGGTAGTCTCTTGCAATAATAGCAACTCGTAATCACAAGATGGACTAGATTACGCAACTGAGAAACCCAAGAAAATGTTGAGCCACTATAGTTGCGCACTTGTAATCTCATTAAATCTGAACGGGGCTGCAAGCTTTTGAAAGTTGCTTCTTGTTTTATTTGTTTTTCTTCAAAATCTGCCGTTTCTTCGAAATCCTCTACTTCTCTGTCGCTCTTCCAGTCCAACTTTAAGAATTGAATTTTTAAATTCTTGACAAAGAAGGAATTATTTGACTGCTGCAATGTATCTTCCACTCTCTCCAAGTAATGTATAGCCAAGTCCTTTTTCAGCCATTCCAGTCTACTCAACTCATCTAGCCATGCAGCATTTGAGTCCCCTTTCTCTCCCACCACAAAATCACTTAACATCTGCAGGTTTGTCAACTTCTCTATTCCCTTAGGCATGTGAGTCAAACAATCACAACCTCTTATCTCTAGTTGCCTCAGATTGATCAGCTTCGTAATGCCTCGTGGTAGTTCGGTTAAAGACGAACATTTTCGGAGATTAAGCGTCTCCAGATTGTGCAATCTACTGATGGAAGAGGGAAGAGCTTTAATTTCCGGGTTATCACTGAGGTCGAGGGACCTCAAATGCTTCAATTTGCCAATCGACTTTGGCACCAGTTCAAGTTTAGCAGAAGCGAGGCATAACACCCGCATATTCTTGAAACATGAGGTGACTTTGTCCCAAGGATAGGCAACAATAGCAGTAGTAGGAATGTCCAAATAGAGCAAGGACCGGATTCTACTACATCCCTCAATTTTCCATTCGAAATCTTCCGTGTTATGTATAGATACATGGCGTGCTTCTTCAACAGATGAATTTCTAGCATTAGAACCATTCACAATGACAAAATTATTTGCTGCGACTGATTGTGCAAGGTCGTGCATCAAGTCATGCATTTTACACCTTACAATGTTGCCATACATATCTTCCTCTAGGTCCTGAAAGAAGATTCTCCCAGCCAACTCCTTGAAACAATCCCAACCAACATCTTCAACTGTTCTATTGCTATCCAGGGATCTGATGAATCCTTGAGCCATCCAAATATGGATCAACTCATCCGGGTCAAAATCATAACCTTTTGGAAATAAGTAGCAATAAATGAAGCATTGCTTCAAATGAGACGGTAGAACATCGTAACTTAACTTGAGTGTTGGCAGGACGTCGCTTTGTGCTTGCTCTACTTTAGCCAAGTGACGACTGTTGAACTTCTGCCAGTCCTTTGTGTCCTTCAAGCACAATAATCGTCCAATTGTTGCAATTGCAAGGGGAACTCTACCACATTTCCTTACAATTTCTCTTCCAACGGCTTCTAAGTCCCAAACATTCCATTCATGATCTGACTTAGATGCCATTAGCTTTAGCAAAGAGAGTGCCTCATCTTCGGGTAAGCCTTCCAATGGATGATCTCTAACAGGCATCATCGTTTTTACCACATCTATACTACGAGTGGTGACCAGTATCTTGCTTCCTCCTGCACCTTTCTTGAAGAAGCCTTTAAGTTTCAACCATTCGTGCCGATTCTCATTCCACACGTCATCCAAAACGATTAAAAATCTCTTCCCATCTAGTTCTTTTGGCAGCTCATCCATGCTACAATCCTCAAGTTTTCTATTGGAATGACATTTTTGCACGAGTTTCTTCACAATAGCTTCAACATCAAAGTTTAATGACACGCACAGCCACAACTTGAGCTCAAAGTGGTCTTGAACACTCTGATCATTGTAAACGAACTTCGCTAAGGTTGTCTTACCAATACCTCCAATACCGACGATTGCAATGCCGGAAACGTTCTCATCAGGAGTCGGATCAAGCAAGGAGAGACAAATTTCCCTTTTGTCTTCTACTCTTCCATACACATATGATTCAGATAAAAATGGAATATTGTCCAATTGGACTCTTTTCTCCAGCAGATTGCGATCTAGAACTGGTACCCTACAAGCCGATAGTATATCATTTCGACTATCTTATTCTAAAAAATCGAATAATAATTCGGGGCAATTTTATTCATCATTGTCTAATTATATTATGGTGATATCCATAATTAGAGCAATAATGTCATTATTATAATAAGGTCAGTGAGATTTAAAATTTTAAAAATCTTAATTTGAATTTTTCTAGTTGGAGGATCACTCACTATAAAGCAGTAATGCCAATAAAGTTAGTACATTATTATATGCTCTGGAGTATAGCATAATTGTTATCAGAATTATTTACATAGAGAATGGATACATTGAATTGATGGTTTTAACGATAGCCCAATACTTACATTAATGATAATATTTATGAGGGGATAATTACAGTATAAATCCTATATGTTTATCATTTTTGGCAATTGAGTCCAATAACTTTGTAAATGGCTAATTCAGTCCTATAAGATCAGTTTCGTTATCATTTAAGTCCGAACCGTTGCTTACTATTTCGCTGACGTAGCCTTCACGCCTTCAACAGTTTCGCTAATGGAACAGTGACAAATCGAACTGAAAGTGTAATAAAATTAATCTTATAGGACTGAATTAGTCATTTTCAAAGTTATAGGACTCAATTGCAAAAAATGATAAACATATAGGACTTCCAGTGTCATTTTTCCTATTTATAAGTAATCCTTAATATGAGATTATCATAACACCTTGTAATTATTAGTTTATAATTATAATTTATATTGACTCTCTAAGACGTGAATATATTAGGCTAGAAACAATAAGATCTTCATGAAGGTGAGTGAGTAATCAACTAGCGGTCAATTATTTCCGTCATAGAAGGTAGAACAATATATACTCCATTTTGTTTGACTCGAGAAATCTCTTACCAAAGTATGATAATTTTTTTCAAATTTTTTTAACATTTCCTTATTAAGGAAGCTTTTTTTTAAGATAAAAAGGTGTGCAATATTTTGGCTTCAACCATGAACATACCAGATGAATTAAAAAGCCAGCACTATGAAACATCTAGTATAGGTCTCAGAAGTTGATAAACACCAGGCCCAAAAATAAAGAGTAAATTAACAATTTCGTCCTCGAGTGATAGATTTGGCGTCATTTAGGTCCTTGAGAGATATTTTGCTCATTCAACTCCCTTGGAGATGCATTTTACATCAGTTGGGTCTTTGAGTGAGTTTTTTGCATCAATTATACCCTTTTTGTGTATCAATTACGTTCCTCAAGGCTTCAATTGGATTCCTCATGACTTCAATTAGGTCCCTCCGTTAAAATGAACACTAACGACATTATTATACTATCAATTAGGTCACCATATTAATTTCTTTTTTATCAAGTAGGTCCCCGTCTTAATTTCTTTTTTATCAATTAGGTCCCTCATAAATTTCTCATTTAAAAAAATTTTAAATAATATTTTTAAATAACGTGACATATCCGAATAATATTTTTAAATAATGTGATATATCCAAATAATAATTTTAAATAAAAAATTTTAAAATAAAAATCTTAATTTTTTAAAATTAGAAAAAAATCCATAAAAATTTGGAAAAATTGTAAAAATATCAGAAAGATTATAAAATATAGGAAAACTAAAAAATATAAAAAAAAATGAAGAGCTTGAAAATTTTTTAAAATTTGTGAAAAATATAAAAATTTGGAAATTTTTTAAATTTTATAAAAATAAAGAAATATAGAAAATAA
>JAOYND010206582.1:0-15131 GCA_025802135.1 Lagerstroemia fauriei
CTGGACAGGGAGTCTCGGGTGAAGGAGAAGAAGAGAGTTCATATCAGACTGTGCCAGGATTCGTATGATCTTGTCAAGGTAGTGTGGCCAAAGGAAATCTAACATCAGATTGACCCTGAGAAGGGCAAACATTCACTAGGAGTTTTGATCGAAACTCCAATCTATGGGACAAACGAACTAACATGAGTTTGTTGAGATTGTAAGACGTTTCTTCTACTTAAGTAATGTTTCAGGTTCGAGTCTTGTAAATGGAGAAAATTGATGTTGGAAGAGTTTTATCCCCTCAATAGGCCGAACTGGCTCGAACCTGAATTAATCTAGGTTTATTGAATTTTTGGATATCAGATGGTATGCACCTATTAAAAAAAACCAACCATGAATCCAAAGCTTTGAGAAGAATGTGCCTCAAAAATAAGAAGCGACAGAGGAGTTTCAAGAGAAACCTGACTGGCTTCAAAGTGTAGCTTATATGGTAAAACTCCCCCACATAGTGGAGAGGAGGACTTTATTGAGGTCATCGATGCCAGTCCATGGGAAATTGTGGAACTTTCAAATGGTGTTATCTCAAGTCCAAATTGGATGTTGACAAAGCCCAATGCATTAGACATCAACATCAGCTTTTTCCAACCATTTTCACAAATTTCAAATTAGAGAGTCTAGATGATGTATTACGTGATGATGCTGACATTGTATATTCTTTCAATTAGGGTTCGCCATTTGTTATGATTTTTTAAATATTTTTTTAGAGTTTTTTAGAGATTGAGAATTATGACTACATATATGTCAATCATATGTTAAGCCCTGTTGCCATGTGGTATATTTGACGCACTGAAGACTTTCTTCCACTGTACACTTGGATTTCGATTTCTTCTCACCCATGGGTTGACCGGTGGGTGTGTAATGTCTTCTTACGATCGTTAACTCAGGTTGATCATGGTAACCGGTTAATTGAGCTCTAGAATTAATGTCGATTTTTACAGATGAATCATATACCTCAAGATTCGTGTCACTGTGAGAAACCGTAACAAGTGCCTCGGGATCCTCAACCGAGCCTGGAGAAGGATTTCAGAGTGGAAAGGAACATATATTTGGAAGATCTGATCCAATGGTTCAGGTATCTCGAGTTGTTAGGTTGATCAAATGTTCTCATTTCAATATGAGGCCTAGCCAACTGAGATCTCTTTCCTTAACACTACAAGAATACTCCAATTTTCAAAGGACAATCCGGTCGAATAGTTGTCGAATTCTCGTTGAAAATTGTGAAAACCGACCACTTTTCGTGAAAAATAGCTCCCTCGGTAAAGGTCTTCTTGCATTTTTGAATCCGAGGGACAGAGGTCGTATAATTTGTGAGTAATTCGAGAGAATAGCCTGTCATTTGAGAGAAAGCCAATCCAACAATATCGATCGGCACATTTGTGCAAAGACCGAGAAATATTGTCCGTCAGTTAATTCTAGAGAAAACCGTGAGAAAATTGTCCGTCGGTCATCTCATCAGAAAATCGGGGAAATCTTTTCTGTCCAAAAAATTCGTGACAAAATCAAGAGAATATTAAATGTCGGTAAAATCATGGAAAACAACCCTCTTTTTGTGAATTCGTGAGGAAATCGAGAACATATTGTCCGTCGGTAAATTCGTGAGGAAATTGAGAACATATTTTCCGTCGGTAAATTCGTGAGAAAATCGAGATAAATTTGTTCATCGATAAGTTCGTGAGAAACTTGAGAGTATATTATCGGTCGGTCAATTCGTGAAAAAATCGAGAATATTGTCTATCGGATTAGAGCCATCAATTGGCTCGAAATCTAGAGTGCACCGACAAGATCGCCTCTCAATGGAGAAAGATAATTTTGGGACTCTCCTGCTGTTGTATATTCTCAAATATTTACATATTTTTTGGATTTTTTAGAGCTATTCAATTTTTAAGATTAAAATAAATATGACACATATACATATAATTTGTATTATAACTGGATATGATGAATAATTAAATTTAACATATGCAAAAACATTACATTGTTGTGTGTACAAATACATATTATAATAGTAGTATTAGGAATTATTGTAATATTGAACACAACAATTAAAATGAAATCATTAGATAACTTAAATGGCTCTTAGCAGGCTCCTTTTTACTGCGGCTTGGTGGCTGCCGGTCCTTCTCCGGCTGTCAGCAGAGTCCATGATTACTAAACATTAACTCCAATTTTCGGAGTATGCAACAGCTCTCTTTCTCGAGAAAGAAGATAGAAGATAAAAGGAAACCAAAAAAAGGGTACTTTCGGCCTCATCTTTCACCGAATGCAAGCTTCAATGTTCAATCTCTTAGCCGCTTCCCTTGATCATCACCAACTATTTCCTCCTACTCATCATCATAAGATAAATGCGTTTCAAAATTCACCAGCTTATAAGAATAAAAATATTGAAATATGAGCAATAAGATTAACCTTAAATATGTCCTTCATCTTTACTCCAATCTTCCAAGCTCGTTCCACCCAACAAGATGTGCATATACCTTAGAAAAGATTAAAAAAAAAAAAAGAATGAATGTTAACAAGTGTGGGGAAGATAGAAAATAAGGGATATGGAAATTTGGGGATCTAAAACACTCACTATTGAGAAGAAGGAAGAACAAAAGATAGAAAAAGAGAGAACATAGGTACTTATAAGAAAGAATGGAGGGATACCTAGGTGGGCAAATTAAAATTTTCGGTAAATTTTGGCGCTATTAGGATATTCAGGAGAATGTTATCGAATTTTCGTCAAACAGTTCGTGAAAAAATTCGAGAGGCATATTCTGTCGATGCTCACATGGAATCGAAAATCAGAATTCAGGAAAAATATCTCGGTTTTTCTCAAAAAGATACACAATTTGGTACCATATTTATATCCATGTTGTACATATTGATCCCTTGGTTTAAAGTTTAAACGTGCATAGTAATAATAAATACAAAAATAACTGCAACGTAGATAAATATATTTTCTAATATAACGAAAAAGATTACATAAATTTCTCAAGACTTAAGAAACTTCCCACCAAGGAAAAAACTTAAAAAATCTACAACAAGAATGGTCACTCCTTCATCAGATGATCCCGATAACAAGCACGATCACTCCTTATCAGACGATTCGGACAACAAGCATGGTCACTCCTCATTAGACGATCCAGATATGTGCCCTTCGTCGCTTGAAGAATTTTCTTTGTCCTGCTCTCTTATATTGCCCAAGTCATTTCAAGAAGGCACGTTTCCCGGACGTTGCAAGTTGTCGAATATTGGAATGCAAGGCTGCTGCCCCAAGAGTTGTGATTGCATAAATTGTTGAGGAAAATTATTTATGCGTTGCATCATGATAATATGTGATTGTTGTAAGGCTTGTTGTGCCACTTGCATCAAATGGACTTCTTGTTCTTGCGAGCTTAATTGTTGTCGCTCGGCATTGACATGCAAGACATGAGCTCTTACATCTTCATTTTATTCGGTGATATATGCATGCATATCCTCCATTTGCTCTGCCCAAGCAGTTGACGACCATATATTTATATAATTACGTGATGCAATTCTCGACTCTGGATAGTATCCCAGCCCATAAATCCGACCTTTCTTACGGCCTCTAACTACATTTTTCAAGCACTCACGATCGACTATTGGGATGGTGAGCTCGTTTCATCACCTAGTGATTGCTCGTGATCCATCATCACATTCTACCACGTAAATATACACATGTTAACACTCAACATACTATGAAAATAGATCATAATTACTTATTATATCATAAATAATGTATCAAAATTCTATTACTTTTACTTGTTTCCTCTGCTCGTTGTTCTACCCAAGTTCCATATTTCTTGCAATGCATTCTAGAAAATAATTCATACATTGTGGGATCTCTCCCCAATTCCTTAGTCTGCATTGAACATTTTGTCATAAATATATATTTCAATCGACTATTTTTCATGAGTGCATAACAAAATAAATAATCAAATATAAGAATATATAAAAATATTGTAGTTAATTTATCATGCATGCCTAAATGGTATTGGTAGAATGGCAACCACCCGTATATAGAGAACCTCCTCTCTCAGATGACTTGTTCTTCTTATTCCGTCGATGATTTTAGTGTATTCTTCCGACTGCCCATGTTCTTTAAGGTCTTCCCATAACTTGGCACCCATCCAAGTTGCAGGTTTATCCTTCTGTTTACACCAATTGTACATATCGCTCAACCGAGCTGTCCCCCTTTTTGTTAAATGCTTTTCACATAAATTCTTCATCATGTGGATCCCGCGTCACAAGTTTCTAGGATAAAATTTGGAAAGTTTAATTTGTTACACAACATTATATTTCAATAAAATTTGTTCATGTAATAAACTAATTTTATATTCATAAATGTATATGTATATATAGTTGTGATAATACCTTCCACTCTTGAAACCAATCACGACGCTGATTATAAGGAATTTTCCCTATCTGCTATAAAAAGCATTCATCTTATTGCGGATGACTTCAAACATACGGGAAACAACATCCTTGTTAGGAAAGAACTTGAAAGTAACAGATATTCATTATTTTATTACATAAGGTGGTAATAGTTTTATGACTTTCTTTTAATACAATGAAGAAATATAATTTAACATCTTACCCTTGGGTTCCCTCATGGTGCAGAAATATTCTGCCATCTCTTTAACCTTGATTTGCAAATTCTTGGAAGGATTGCCTATTAGTAGTATTCTCCTCATGAGATTGTGTGCTTGTTTCCGTTGATGGACTTGTTGATAGTGAAGGAGAATGCATTGGTGGAGTATCCGTTCTAGTTCCTTGCGGGGAATGTTCTGTTGGGCATCCTCAGTGAAAGGATATTGCAATGGTTGGGAAGAAGGTAATGAAAAAAAATTGCGCATTAAACTCTCCAATATTTGCTCGATCAAATGGTTTTCCAATGAAGGATCTAAAGTGTTTGGTGCGGGTGGTATAGATCAGGCGTAGGCATGATTCGAGTGTCGCGAAACAATAAGTCATACGTGCTTATTAATGGGTCTGCATTTTCCATTGTGTGTGGGGTCGCCATATATGCAGAACTTGATTTAACATCCTGGTGGGTCCTCCGACCTTTGCCCTTATTCTTTTGGGAATTATTTGACTGAGACATATACAAAATAATTACCATTGGATTAATTAAAGATATATAATAAATAATCATAAAAAAAATTGCTAAAGAGTTTTGGATCACCTTGAGATGAAGAAGTGGTGGAATTTGTTTGGCATATGGTAAACAAGTAGGAAGGTGTTAGTTTTTATATGACTAAAAATATAAAATATAAAATATATTATATAAAAATATATTGAGTGTACTTGAGAAAATCTTATCATATCTTTTATATATCTTGTCAAAAAATACATGTAAACATCATTCATTTGATTGATTACACCTACTTTGCAGATACTTTGATTGACTATACATGTAAATATCTCTTGGATAAGGAATCCGAATAAAATCTTTCGAGTTCGTTATTCCATACGGAAGATGCAGGATAATTCGTATAGGATATTTAACGAATTTCTCTCGAATAGCCCGAGAGAAATCCGATGTATGTATCTCGGATGAGGAATCCAAGTAAAATCTACCGTATTCGTGATTTCATGCAGAAAATTCGAGTCATTCATTTGATTGACTACACCTACTTTACAGATAATTTGTTTAACTATACATGTAAATATCTCTCGAACAAAGAATCTGAATAAAATCTCTTGTCTTCATCATTTCATTCAGAAAATCCGGGGCAAATTGCATCTCTCGAACATACTGAGAGATGGATAGTTAACGAATTTCTTTCAAATAATTCAAGAGAAATCCTATGTATATATCTCGGACAAGGAATCTAAATAAAATCTCTCGAATTCATAATTACATTCAGAAAGTCCCAGATATATCATATCGAATATCTGACAAATTTTTCTCGAATGAACAAACACAAACATTTCTATATTATTACCGACTAAAAACATTACATATTACAATAGTTTACGTGGCTATTCAGAATTTTCTTCAATATTTTCATTATCTTCCTCTTCATCTTCACCACCTTCATCTCCATCTATCTTCATTGTAGTCCTCTTCTTCCTCTAATGTGCAATGAGATGCATATCTTCCCCAAATATATTGTTATCAACCAAAGGTTCAAGTATATCATCATGTATTACTAGACGTACACGTGATGGCAAGTCATTTTGATATCCCACTTATAGTGAGTCTTCAATTTCAACACATCCAGTTGCCTTTAATTGAATATTCGCCAACCAGTTTATTTTGCTCCTCATATTTCCTGGATACGGAACATAATAAACTACCAGTTTACTTTGCTTCTCATATTCCTTGGATACGGAACATAATAAACTTGTCGACACTTTTGTGCAATAATGAAAGGGTCACACTTTCTGTTCCTGCGGGCTTGATGAACTTCAATAATCTTGTACATGGGATGCACATTACCTGTACCATGCCTTGGAGTGGGGTCAAACCAATCACAAAAAAAAACTACTTGTTTCTCGGGTACTCCACTATATTGTAGTTCGAGAATCTCCTGCAACATCCTATAAAAATTTTGTTCACTCTCCTCACCAAGATTTCCTTTCACCCTAATACCACTATTCATAATCTTTTTTCCCCTAACCCCATCCTTCGGTACGAAATTTGAAACCATTTACAAAATATGTTGGCCACATATTAACTTGTCTATTTGGACCATAGGTCAAGTCATACAACGTGGGATTAGTGATTCCATTGCCCGCATCATGAACCTAAAGCAAATAAAAAATTGTCAAAGTAAAAACAATATACAAATTTAACAAATTATTATAATAACATTTATATAATAATTTACACTTACATATTTCTTGAATCATGTGGCAAAATATTTATCAATTGCTTAACTAGCATGAACGGTATCTATATTATTACTCTGAAAGAATGTATTAACAAGTAATACAAGTGATTAGAATATATAAAAATTGAAGAAAATTATTGTATATGAAATATTAAATTTTGAGATGCTTACTCAATGAAAGGTTTAACCTACTCGCAATTCAATAAAATGTGAAGTGTTACAAATTTTAACTCATTTTCTGTTAACCACCTTTTTTACAAGATTCGGACACGCGACCGGGTTGATTGAAAATGGTTAATGTTATTGGAATCAAAGTATTCACACCACCATCATCATGATGAGGAACCCTCCTCCATGATGTGAGAACATCAGGGTGGAAATAATAGGAACATAGATTTATAGTCTCTCTATCACTACTCGAAAGTTCAACGGAATTTTCCCTAAATTATGGATATCCCAAAATCATAAAAATATAAATTTGTTGCATAACTTTAGAAAATATCTAAAATTCATAATCATAAACTGTAATATGACTTTTGGGTCAACATATCATACAGAACTGTATTAATACCCAAAATAAATAAGTATCAATAATCACTTCTATCAAAATCTTCCAGTCGACACCCTGCTATTAAAAAGCTACATCTGCTCACTGTGTCATTCCGGCAAACTCCAAACTTATCTTATCTTTGCCTTCGCCCATCATCATATCCTAACCTTAGATCTCAACAATCTAATCCACACCAATATAACTCATATTCACAGTAATATAGATGCACATATAATAATCATCACACTTCCATAATAAACAATCCAAATAATCCAATCTCAACAACATACATATCACATCAATACACACGCCACCATTCGTAGCAAATGCAATTCCATATTAGAGAATATCAACAAGCTGATCTCAACTATATATAAATCACATCAATAACCGCAATTACAATTTTATATCAAGGAACTCAACAAGACGATGCACCGAACTTGACAAATAATTAGTATAGCCATGGGGTCACATCTCCCCTGTGACAGGGTTCTAGCGGTATCGATACTCCTCTCTCTGACGATACCGCGGCCCCGTGCCATAATCAATAACATCTTCCTCCCAATCTCTCAGTGCCTTTACACACCACACTCCTTGGGGGCTGCCCATTACCCTCTGGCGGTAAGAGCAATTTTAATTATCTTGTTTTTATACCTCACTGGAAACTAATAGTAAATTACCCGCTAGATATCACCGGTAAATTAAATATATCTCTTTCCACTTTTCTTTATCTTTTCTTTGTCTTTTCTTTTTCTTTTTCTTTTCTGGCCCTAGCAGTCACTATGGTTATACTCAATCAATACGCATCAATATTACACAATCAACATTACACTCAAATAAATCACATTATGCAATCAATATAATACAACTCAGAAACATTACTCAAGTTCAATCAGAAAAATCAATTCTTACATCTTTGCAGGATAGGGAAGGTCAACGAATGAAATTTCGATCATGTACTCAGCCACTTACCATCATATATCATATAAATAACTCGTTATCATTTCGAATCAGATAAAATTTTGAAATATTTATATAAAAACATATTATTTATAATTATCATTTCATAATAGAAAAGAATACTCACAACCCCTTTAAGAAGACATTCACTGAGTTGTGTCCCCATAATGTCTAGTTTCGATCTCCTTAGTTCCTATCATATCATTCACAATAAAATTTAAGATATATCACAGATGTTTATATAAAAAATTATCCCAAAATCATTTTAGGACATTATTTATTCTACCTTCATCGACCCTATGACTTTCACCCATCAAGTTAAAACTCGTAGAAACATATCATTCTAACTAAATCCTACAAAACTATATATATAATATTGAGTAGTATAATTGATTTAATTCGAATTGGACCTCAATTACCTCCAATTTTGCTCGTGATTTTCTTCGTCTCCGTGATTCTCTGTTTCTCTCAATTCTCTCTCGCCCCCTCTGTGTGTGTGTATATATTTAACACGTGTGACGGTGGAAAAGGAAAGCTACAGATTTTTACCAATCAGGCTTTAAAATCATCATTTGGGCTTTTAATAGGCCTGGCCTATAGGCGGGGCTCACACTCTTGCCATAGATAAGCCTTACAAATTGATCCTTCCACTTGTGTCTTTTGTTTGATCGACCTCTTAATCTTGCAAAGGTAATTATATAAATTGCAATTGAAATATTATTATTCTAAAATATTGATATATGTATATTTTTATTCAATCAATATATATAATATATGAGTAGTACATTGAATTTAACTTTACCTCTCAAATAGGTACATCCATCGAAATTGTACGGGTCCACCATTGCGAGCTTCTTGCACCAAATGGATTGCGACATGCTCCATTGAATCGAAGAAGCCCGGTGGGAAGATCCTTTCTAACTTGCACAAAATAATCAAAATGTTTTTCTCCATTCATTCCAAATCTTCATGACGAAATGTAGTTGAACAGAAAAATTTACTAATTTCCGATAGTAGTTTCCAAATGTTGTCAGGAAGTTCTTTAAATGCAATTGGTCATAGTTGTTCCATGAAAGTATGACAATCGTGGCTCTTCTAACCATAGAATTTACCTGGAACAACATCCACATGTCTTGCAAGATTGAATGAATATCCATTTGGCATTCGCAAAGCACTTATCCATTCAAAAATTTTTCTTCTCCGATCGACTGAAAAAGCATACTTAGCGTTTGACTTTAACTAGCGACCATTACCTCTATCTATAAGTTCAAGCTTTGGCTACTTGCAAATCTCTACGAGCTTTAAGATTGTCCTTGGTCTTATCATTGACATCCATAATTGTATTAAATATATTATCAACGAAATTCTTTTCAATGTGCATGATATCTAAATTGTGTTGCAACAAGTTATCCTTCCAATAGGTCAGCTCCCAAAAAATTGATTGCTTTCTTCCAATTATGATAGGAGCCATATCCTAGAATAATAGGTAGTTTACCATTTTGATGAACTTTCAGTAAATTACTCACCATGTGAAATACTTTGCAAGACTTCATTGATGGGGGTGGAGGGTCCAATTCTATACTTCACTTGATGAAGCTATATGAGTTACTCCTATATGGATGTCCAAGATCTAAAAATTGACGATCACAATAGAACCAACTGCACTTTCCACCATATCTCATCTACAAGCTTTACTGTACCCCATGCAATATAAGCATTCCAATCGTTCGATAGTCATCCAACTTGACAACATGCCATATGCCGAAAAATCATTCACAGTCCACATCTAAACTGCTCTCATTTGAAAATTTTGTTTGGTCGCGACATAATATCTAGTCTCTCCAAATTCCCACAATTGCTCCAATTCATCGATCAATGGTTGTAGGTAAACATCTATGCCTTGCTTTCGACTCTTTGGACCGGGAATGATGCACGTTAAGATCATATAAGGTGATGTCATGCACATATATGACGAAATGTTGTATAGAGTAACAATGATAGGCCAATATGAATATGGGATAGATCCACAATGAAAAGGATTAAATCCATCGGCATACAATTCGAGCCTAACATTTTTAGGCTGAGCTGCAAAATCAAGATATGTGCGATCAAATTCCTTACAAGCATTTTCATCTGATGGATGACACATCACCCCGTCCATTCTTCAATTTTTATGATGCCATGTCATGTAAGGTACAAAATATTTGGAGGTGCATAATATTTGGAGGCATATAATCTTCTCAAACGAGGAATGATAGGTAACTAGTGCATTCTCTTATATGGTATTGGCTTACCATTATTCTTTCCATGAGAACGTGCCTTGTACCCTGAAGCACCACAAAACTTGCAATTATCTATATCATAGTCATGCTTATAATACGACATCGACTATATATACAATAGTCAATTTTCATCGTGACAAGGCCCAGTTGCTACACTAACTTCCTGACTTCATGGTAGCTTGTTGGGACATTATTTCTCTCAAGTGTGCATTCTGATATCAATCTGCATACCTCATCCACATCATGATGAAATAAATTCCAATATGATTTAATGCTCATAAGCCTCATTGCTATAGATAGTGGAAAGTGTTCTGTATAACCTTACCATAACAGTTGGTTACACTCTTCTAGCATAACATAGAACTTTTGCGCCTTTGCGTTTGGCAATTATTCTTCATCACCGACACATTGCTTATTAGAAGACATCTCATTATGTTGAATTGGACAATGATGATCTTGATATGCATATTCGAATATACCAAAATCAGTACCTAACTCTTGCCTGGCTGCATCAATGATAATCTCTTCGTAATTATCCATATTGGAATGTGTACTATCCTTCGAAGGTGGAACTGATCCAATACCAATATTGAGGTTTGACTCCTGACTTATACAATGCATTCTGATATCATCTGGATTTAAAAGACTTCCTTTATGTCGACACTTCACACAAGGACACATAATCGTTCCATCTTGCAAGAAATTATGTTAAACTACATGCATAATCTATAAAACCCTCAACATAATCTAAGAACTCCTGTCTAATTCCAGCTCCAGCAGGATATAGTCTATATTATACATCTATAACATATGGGAAGGGACACTCATCTGTGATATGCAACATAGGAATCCACTATCAACAACCAATAGTTAAAAAAATATAATGTATATTCGTTATTGTAAATTTCTACCGTATTAGTAGGAAAACTTACCCTTTGTAGTAAGTTTCAAACAAACGATATGCGCCAACATAATTGCAATATCGTCCAAAGTAACATGTGTCCAGATATTTGAGTCGGGAGAATTACATCAATATTCTAAGGGATGTGTATCATGATGAAGGATAGCCAAACATGTGCAATATTATAAAATGAAGAATGAGATGGTGATAGTTGGAAAATAGATATGAGGGAGTAAGAGGTGAAGCAATATGCTCTCTCTCTCTCTATATATATCATTAGTTGTCAAATTTTTTAAAATATTTTCAATTAATTTTTGTTAAAAAATATTGTGAAATCTTATTGAAAAGCCAATATAAAAAGCACATTTATCTAGAAAAGCTGAAATAATTTATCATTGTACTCTATCATTTATAGCACATGTTGATATTTTGCAAGAGTTTTCTCTCGGATTTATCTAGGAACACTCTAATAGAAAACTCTCAAAAACTCATAAATGGACATGTCCCTCGAAGGTCTCTCAGATTTGCAAGAAATGTTTCTTATACACAAGGAGAAATAACATGACATTGATCTATTATTAAGAGTCAAAAGGAAATGCTTCTTGATTTATTTTTACCGAGTTTTAGCCCTGTTCTTCATCGAAAAAAGGCAGTCTCTCAAATGCTATGAAATCTTTATTGAAAAATAATATAGAAGTACTTTTATCATGAAAATTTGAAAAAAATATTAACAAAATATATTATATTACATTTTTTAACATATTTTGAGAGTTTTTTTTGGATATCTCTCAGATATATTCGAGAAACATCCGAGAGAATGCTCTCAAAAACTAATCGAGAGCCTCACATATAAAAGCTCTCAGATATCTATAGGATTTATTCGAGACTTCATGAAAGCCTCTGTGTAGTACTACAGATTCATCACCTAAAACTGTCAGTTGTTGATGTTTTTAGAGTCATTGGACCTTGCCTATATACCCATGATCCTCTCCTTACAGAACTGATGTGGAATTGGGGTGTGAAAACTTCTCCTTAAAATTCTAACGCTCTCGTTGGACTCTCGGATTGGGGTCTAGACTATTCTCCATGATTTTGGCTCATGGCCAGCTTAATATAAATCACCCTCAATCTCTATGGCATGAACCTATCACATCAAATTCTACTTTGTTGGTGCTCTTGGGGTCATTTGACCTTACATATATACTTAAGATCTCTTCCTTACACAACCGATGTGGGATTGGAGCGTGATATGCTGCATTCGTAGGTGTTCGTGTGTCTCGTAACTCTTTGTAGTCAGTAAGATATGGCCATTTAAAATCAATTAATCTTTACAAACCAGTAATCGAATTATTAGAAGATCCGAACGCTTTACTATATTGACTATATTCATTTTCAAGATTGCATCTTTTAGGAGGCAAACCTTATCAGATGTGCTTGAAAATATTTCGAGGGTCAAAATGAATTGGAAAAAGAAGGAAAGAGCTACATAAGTAAGGATGGGTCCAGAAAACTTGCTAAGGAGCAAAACTCTATAACAAAATAATGTGAAGAATTTATGAGGGCGAACTATATATAAATCAATAAAAATTAGATAAAATCAAGTAAACTTTGTACAGAATCTCATGGAGTTTCCAAAGTTCAGGGGGCAATCGTGCCCTGTGCCCCTCTAAATCCATCCCTAAAAATAAACCTAACTAGACAAATGAACATAATGTAAAATTGGGCAGGGGTGATTGGGTTGAATATCCCATATATTTCATAATATCCGAATCCTACCCTATATAAACCAGTTCCTAAATTTTGGATCCGAACTCTATCCTGTAGATTGAGGAATTAAGCCCTATACTATAGGTTCTTGATATCTCGTTGGAAAGTGACTTTTTTTTTATTATAGTAACTTTGTGAATATAAAGTTACTAGATGCTAACCTGTACAATGCACGGTAGGCAATGTAAAGACCACTGACCTAATGAATAATCTTTTTTACATGTAATCTTTATATTAAGATATAAATTGTGAAGAAGAAAGGGGTGGGAAGGATATGTAAATGCTTTAGAGTGAGTAGTTGGTGTGTGAAATAACATTAATATCCATCTATAATTAATCATCATATTGTAATTCATATACATCCACGAGTTTTATAATTAAGCAATCGAATTTATGATAACTTTTTATAGTTTTTATTTATTTTTATTAATTTAATATAATGATATAATATTTAATGAATACTAGTTAAATTTATATAAACTTTAATTTCTTTGTTATTTATTATTTGTTTGTAAATTCTATTGATACTTTGAATATGATTAAAGGATAACTGTAATATGAAAGAAAAAATTCATTGAGTCAGGAATTTAACAGTATAAATGACATGAGAATTTGACTCGATGAGGACATTATCGCCAATTGAAATATATACCTGGTTCTGGTTTTGGTTTCGATTCCAATTCCAGATATCATATGTTCGGAACCAAAACTGGTGCTAAAACCTATTCTGATGTTGTTCAATTCGTTACCTAGATCCTATCAAAATGTCACTAGTATCTACATGAAAAACTGATTCTGGTTCTACCCGGTACTCTTGCACTCTCCTAGAAAGGGGGAGCCACTAGTATTTCTGCAGTAGTTTTAGGACTTCTTGTACTTTAATTTGAACGATCAAAATTTAATTTTAATCTATGTTAGTGTTGCTTCTTGTTTGATTTGTAACGATCCCTTAATTTTTAGGCGACAAATTAAGAATTTTTTCTTGAGTTGGAATTGATTGGAGGACCCACCCTTAAACTCATTTTTTAATAACATGGAGTTTATTTTCTCCGGACTCATGAACACCCTGTAAGTCTATGGATCTATGTCCATCCATATGCAAAGCATATGTGTGGGTGGCCTCACCAAGAGCTACGCTAGCAAGGAGGGTTCAGACAAGTCGTACGCACGTCCTATCCACTTGAATTAACCATTGGAGGGTTCTTATTAAACTTTTTAATCGTTGGAGTGCTCGGTAAATGCACGCAAAGGTGTGCCATCATCTGCTTGTGAAATGTTCCTCAAATCAAAATGCACGACAACTAAGAAATTAATCTCCACGCGATCATCATCTAATTTTTTAAACCCGGACAACACTCAGAAATTTCCGCTTCAAAGTTTCTAATCCGAAAGTCTTTTTCAAAGTCACGAATGCTAAAGAAAATTCCTGTGGCCTTTCTCATCGCAACCTATCTTAAATGTAGTGTTATATTACTCTCATCCATTTTAAGCGCAGACAACCTCCAAGAAGGCGGACCCGCTGGTAAGCTGATAACATGCATTAGGCCAGATCTAGGGTTCAACTCTCTTGGGGGTCGGTATCTGGGGTCTAATGACGGGCTCCAGGCAGTATAATGCATTGTCCGGTGGATTAGTTGGTTATTACGGCGCCGGACACCATCGATATAAAAAAAAATTTAAGCATAGACAATTTTTGTAATTTGGAGTGAAGTGATTTTTGTCATCATCAAATTACAATTTTTTTTGCCAATACAAATAATCAAATACTGCATTTGATATAACTTATT
>JAOYND010206678.1:0-26319 GCA_025802135.1 Lagerstroemia fauriei
ACAAGATTAACACTATAAGCAAGTAATAGGTTGATAGGGAATACTTCTTATAAAGTTAATCCCACAAAGAAGCTCGATGAGAACAGACAATAACCAAACAAGCAAGTAAATAGTATTGGATATAAGCAAACTATAATAACTTTCAAGCTCAACACACAAAGATCTTCAGTGGCGATCAACTGCTCTGCAGAGACACGGTTGAGAGCTGAGACAATTACAAACTTCAATAATCAACTAAAGACACTATCAAGACTTGACATATCTGACTGGCTGTGTCGAAAGTAACTGGCTAGTCACTGTTTTCCAACTACCAGCTGAGACAGGCAGCCATACTCGCTATAAAACAAGAAAGCTTTTGGATTGCATTTAAGTCTAGAATTACTAAATAGAAGAGAATTTGCCATTGAGAACAAACCTCGAACAGCAGGTCTATGACACGCTTCATCTGAGCTCCGACAGGGGCTTTGCGTATACTATTGATGTGCTGAAGCCTCTCGGTGTCATCGGAGAACTTGACCGGCACAGGCGGCCTCGCATTAGCAGGGGGTGCACTTATTGGCACGGGCTTTGATGGGGTCCGCACAGCTCCCGGTCTCGCAACAATCTTAGTGAGAGTAGATTGGCACTTCTCCTGCTGTTTATTGAACCTATCCAACTGCTCCTGGAGCGACATCTTCTCTAGTTTAAGCTGGAGGATCCGACCCTACAAAACACAATAAGCATAAATAACGGGACCCAATTAAGCTCAAATGAACAATGTAAAGAAACAGATAAGAGAACATCACATGAGGAAAATATGAAAAGTTAAGCAAAAACTTTGCAAACTGGGTGATTAAAACCATTCCAAGGATCTCTGCCCAAAGAAAGTTAAAAGCTTCAACAGCCGTCTAACAGAACCAGCGCTCAAACACCTCTTCCCGTCAGAAATCCTTCATCAGTAAAGCTATTTGAAGTCTCCTACCAGAACCTAGAGAGGGAAGAACGAATTTCGACAAGCCGAAAGCACAAAGACACAGACAAAGCACGAAAGTTGCACCAGACATGGAGATGGAAAGCAATTCAAGCAACCCAGATAAGAGTAAGGTTAGATAGTTCAAGCATGGGAAACAGAACTGCAGCAGCAGGAAAGAGACACATACTAAGCAAAAGACACCCTTCAATCAGTATCAAAAAATTCAAGCCGCGGCCGAGTGGAAAATCGATTAGGACGGAAGAGTATCACCGGATTTCGTAGCAGATAGAGTCGATTTTGGGCTGCCGAAGGAGCAAGAATAGGAAAATAAGGTGCTGTGATCGAGGGGAACGGTGAAGCGACTGAGAGGAGAGTTGAAAGGGACTCGGAAGGCGGCCTTGATATTGGCATGGACCGGGTCTGATATGGCGGATCCATATAATCGGACCGGATCCAATTTGAACCGGCCTAGTCATTATGTTTCATGCAGACGAGAGTAATAAGAAAAGTGGATGGCCCGGTCCATTATTCTTCCGGCCCAACATCCTTCCTTTTGATCTCCGCTACTAATGTTCCGATTTTTTAGTTCAATTGCGAATATATCAGATGAACAGAATAATCAATATTAATTGACCCGTCAATAAGTTACATAATACCACTAAAGATATAATATATTCTAACAAGTCGGTATCTACTAAGGTACGAGTTCAAGAGCCTTCTTATAATGTTACTCGGAGCGAAACTCAAACCAATAACTTCGATCTTATTAAATCACATGAGAGCGAGTTTTAGACTGCTAGTTAGTGGTGATTATAAAGTGCACTCGTACCGTATTGTAATACACTTTACACCAAAAGTTATCGTATTTATTTGTAAATTTGACCGTGATCTAAAATTAGATGGGTTAAAATTTTATAGGATTGATAAATTCTTTACATCAGAATTACCTTACTTTCTCATATCATATCAATTTTACAAGCACTTAATCATACTTTATTAAAATTTATAACAAATTTTAAATTTTTGCGAGTACAGATATTTCAACTTATTACCCGACAAAATCTTGTCAAATAACAGTACTCGAACTAAATATTGACTCAACCATGGCCATAGTCTTGGATCAAAAGGAGTTTTATTCCATCGCAACACCATACATATGTAACTTTTCACAGTACAAAAAGTTGACTAGTCAGTACATAAACATTTTCTCACTCGTCTAATTTTATTGATTTTCCATCTCAATACATCATGGGATGTACAGAGAGACCTACGAGAACTTTTAAGGCTCTGGTTATTATTGTATTACTGCAACAGGTCTAAGCACGATCCCGAGCAGGGCAGGCCTTTAGTTAATTTAGTCGGAATCGATTTGGCTCCCGAACATCTCCAGCGGGAAGTCACGAGCCGACCCTCTAGGGCAGAACACGACCCGGTAATCGGTGGACCCACTGGGGCACGTGAACGTGCTCGTCGGATCGTCCTGCGGGTAGCTGTACGCGTCGGGACACCTATCCTTGAAGAACTTGGAGAGGTTCGTCGGCCCGCACTTCCCCTTGGTGCAGCAGTACTGATCGGTCTTGAAGACGGTGCACGGGTTGTTGCAGCCGCCGGGCGCCTTGAGCTGGTTCGGGCACTGGCCCTTGACATCGGCGGTGCAGGCGATCGGCTTGCACTTGCCCGACGGGCTCCTGGTAGGGCTGAATTCCATGGGGATGTTGAACCCGTCGACCAAGGATATGTCGAAGAAGTCCAGGTTACCGAACTGGTTGAGCGCGTACTCGGCCAGCGTGTTAGGTGGGACCCCCCAGGCCTTGCACTGGAGAACCCCACCGCAGTCGCCGGTCTGGCAGTGACCCTTACCCGAGGAGTCGAAGTTGCAACTGGTCCGGCCCCAGATCCGGGCCATGGAGGTGCCTGCCGGGGCGGTCAGGGTCCATGTCTGGCCGTGGTCTAGGCGGCGGCCGCCCCCGGGGGAGGCTGCTGCCCAGACGGTGTAGGGGCAGTTGTTGCGGACTGTAAAGGTGACGGCATGGGCGGAGGTGATGAAGCTGAGGAGGAAGAGGAGGAGAGGCTTGGAGAAGGCCATGGTCATATTTGTTGACTGTGTGCGTTGTAAATGGCGATTTTGGGGGGTATAAATAGAAGGAAAACCTTTAACAAGTGACAGGATAAGAGCAAATGGAAAAGCCAATATTCTAGAGAATGGTATGATTTATTTAATGGCAACTCATATTAAAAAATTCAATAAACTTTGATTAGTTTAAATTCAAGTATGATCGATTCATTAAAGAGACAGAACTACTCCAATACAAAGTTTTTCCAGTAAAAAAATTTGAATATGACATATTGATTAGATAGAAGATACATTTCAACTAACTCATATCAGATTTTGATGTGATCATCTATGCAAGTATTTATATTACACTATTAATGATTCATGGGCTGACCAGCTACTTATGAGTTTGAAATAAATAAATTCTTCATTATCACAAAAATGATTTGGATCGATTATCGTTATTTTCACTGTAAAATTAAAAATTTATGAGTGCAATTTTGTATGATCTTACTTTCTTTACTCTCTCGTTGCATTCTTCCTTGTATTTTTCCCCCTAAATTAAAAAATCTCCTTTATAAATCAATCCCGATCAATCAAAGCTTAAAGAAAAGAAGATAATTCATTTGAGATTGGTCTAATGATTTCTTTATTAGATTTTCAAATAAATGATTATAAAATTAATTTTTAGGTTAAGAAGATTAACGTAAATTTTTTCAGGAATTCTCATTTGACCGTAAAATTAGTCTTGATATGTGTTCTAGAGAACACTACATGGTGTAAAAAAAAAAGGTAAAAGTAAAGAAGGTGGGACTGTGATGTGAATAGTTTTTGGATCATGTCCATTAAGGCAGCTGTCCCTTACGCTCATTAAAGCGAGAGGCGGCTCCTAGTCCTAGCTAGCTAGCTAGATTTGCTTTTCTCATGATCTGTTCAAAGATGACTCAGTCAAAAAAAAAAAATATTTAATCATTAAGAACGCGACTCGATCTCATCCTAAACGTTCAGTTCGTCTCTTAATCAGTATAGATAAATGTTTAATGTATTATTACTTAATATTATATTATTTTTTATATTTATTAATAATAATTATTTTTTAAATATAATTTAACATATTCGTTTATATATCAAATATTTATTAATTAAGTTCACTACGTCGTTCATATACTCGCCTACCTAAGAATTTCACAGAATTAATAAAATGCCAGGTTGGTTTTCACATCCTTGCTTGCGACCTTTATCTTCCTTCTTCGTTTATCTTTTTAGGTCATGCTAATGAAAATTTTTAATTTATGACTATTATCAGTAAAAGTATGATAATTTGTTTGTTTAGTTATCTGATATGCTCATAATTAAATATAAAAATTTGAATAATACACTGTAGTTAGGGATGGATGGATTAATACTAATATTGCCTAAATAGTGCTTCATGTTCGAGTTTTATAGATGAATAAATTTTATATTAAGAAAATTTTATTTTTTAGTGAATCAATTTAACTGAAATCGAATATTGGAAAAAATAAAGTTAAAAAGCATAACAAACTGCCGTGTCCTATTTGAATTGCCGACGTGCATGCATGGTGGTAGTCCCTTTCCTTGAAATTAGACCAATGGAATTCTGACTTTTGTGAACTCTATTTATTTATGAATTTATGGAAAGGGAAAAAATGTCTAATAATTGTCTATAAAATATATTGATTTTTAAACTAGTATAGTATTTTTCGTAAAGAAAACTATCAGTTTCACCCTTAATTGATGAAATGGTAAGTTTAACGTGTTTGAGTTTTCCATTTGACAATGTATAAATAATCGAATTGTAAAATCCGATTTAAAGTACTAAATAATAAGATAAAGAGGAAAAAATAGTGTTAATAAAAATGGACAAAAATTAAATTCACAAAATTCAAAATATTTACAAAAATAGAAAAAAAAACATGAAGTTTAAAAATTTGATGAAAGTAAAAGATAAATAAGAATAAAATATTATAATAATTTTAAATATAAAAAAAATCTTAACAGGGATAATTCCAAGAAAATTTCAAACTATTTAGAAAATCTTTTAAAATTTTTGTCATATACTTGATTTTATCTAATTTTTATCTTATACTATTATATGTAAAAGTTTAAGAAGTTCGGTATCTTTTTCGTTTTTCATATATGTCCTTAATCTAATTTACATATGAAAATTTATAATATGCATATATTTTATAAAATCCTTCGAATTAAGAGTAAAACAATAATTTTAGTCATTTTCCCCTCACACAATCTTAACTGAAAAAATCTATCATTAACGGTTCAGATTCTTCTTTCTCACTCTATATATATAATTTTAACAGCAAAAATCTGTTATGTTTTTTTAACAAATAATTCAAAATTGTAAACTTGAAAAGGGTAAAATTGATATTGTATACTAATGACAACTAAAAATATTCTATCTAATATTGTAAGTTAATAAATTTCAAATGAATTAAATTATATTATGATTTAATTTCACAAATTCATTCCAATATTTTATATTTATTTATTTTTATTTTTTTTAGTGAGTTAAAATATATCCCTGAACCAATCATCTTACCATTGTATTTTGCGTTGCCTTAAACGACTTTTCTAGAGCTCTCCCTGTCGAAAATCTTATCCAGGTTTCTTCATAGCAGACAAGCTTGGCGACTACTCAGGCATGAATAAGGATTATTGATTTATCAAATTTAAAATTTTAAAAAGATTTTTCGCTTTTTGCCCTAAAAATGCTTGATGATGTGGCTTACCCCGTGATGATGCTCTTGATTTGATAATTGAACAAATGTTCTATCAGAGACGGACACATAGTGAATATTGCTTCCGCTTTGAACTCGAAAAGCCAGGATTCTAGGTGATAACTTGATGATGGAATTGAATTATCTGGCCACCGTTGATGGAGATAGTCTTACATGTCACACACGTATACCGCGTCAGCACTATTTTGGTAGTATCAGGAGCCAATAAAATTTAGTTACATATGAGAGAGAATTTAGGTGGTGAAATAAAAATTCATACTTTTTTAAAAATAAAAAATCTTTAAGAATCTTATTAAAACGTTAAAAAATCCTAAGAAACTCTAAAATTCCTAATATTATTTAGCAAGATAGGGAAAATGGCGTTGAGTATTATAAAATATAAGTTTTTTGGGGGATTGCTTAATTTTTCGGATTCACTAGTTGGTCGGAAGTTTCGGCTTTCATCAAGTAAATTTCTTTTAATTGTTCAGCTTTGAATCGACTTAAGTCGGCTCTAGAGAGGCACTGTCCGCCGCCCATATTAATTGCATCACAAGAATTGAACCTGGATCTCCTAAGGAAGTTCAACGCCTCACCATCCGATCAAAGCTCTACGACTATCATTATCTTATCTAACAAGTATATTTAGACTAATCAACATAAATTGGTTGAGGATGTTCAACATTTTTTCCTCTTTAATATGGTCCCGGATTCGAGTATTGTAAACGATTGAGGTATAAGTGAAAAACCTAAAAATCGAAAAAATATGAATCTAAAAGCCTAATTTTATGGAGTCTTATTATAATGAATTTCTTTTTGTATTTTTTAAAATTTAGTTCATTCCTATATAGAAAATCAAAATCTAAAAATTCAGTTGATCCAACCACTTTCACCTCTAATAAATGAAGAAAATTCATGATTAGAAAAGTTATACCCTTAATAGATCGATCAGGCTAGAATCTAGATCAATTGAACCCATTAAATTTTAGATATTAGACGATACGGAAAATAAATATAAATATTTTTGACTAGTTATAGATAAAATATTTTGTCTATAGTTTATCGGAAGCATTATTTTTAAAATAATTTATTGACAAACTTCACTTTTCATAAGTTTGTCAGTAAATTTTTTCAACAAATTGTTTGTCAAAAAAATTTTGACAATAAATTCAAGTTTTCATATAGTGGTATAGCCGGAAAAAAAATAATTTGGAATTCAAAGAAATAACCCTAGAAGAGGAAAATAGGTCATATTTTACCTTCATACTCCATTATCTCCTTCAAAAATATTCACATCTAAGTACGGTAAAAAAATTCCTTTTATTTTCGTTTCTTATGCTTTCATCTCTTCTTAATTACCTACATCCAAATAAAGAGTTAGTGAAGGTAATTGGCTCCTCCTTACACCAGTTAGAAATTAATTTTACAACCTTCTTGATACGTACTCTCGACCTGGTAACTAAAGAGTCCATTGCATTTCAACTGATCCGACAAATAGCTTTTTATTCATAAAACATGAATTCGAGATCTTTTGTTGAGAGTAAAATACATAAACCAAGTTGATTGGGTTTGTAAAACATATGGACAATTTAACGCCTCTTTGTTAGTGCCATATGCCTTTCTCTGTTTTTTTTTGTTTGCATCACGTAGTATCACCAAACCAGCCGAAACGCACCTTGAGACTAATTTACGGTCGGGTCAGGGTCCCTGGAAAAATTCCCGTCGACCTTCCCAACCTAGAATTCGATCCTGGAATTACCCATTTGGGGGTCTAGTGAGGGAACTACTATGTCAATCCCAAGTTCATCTATGCCTTTCTCTTTATAAGGCATGGTCATCGCAGCAATCATGTTCTATAAATATAACTGGCGAAGATTCTTACAGTTTGACGAGCTATGAAAAGGAATTCCATCGAACAGCTACGAGAAAACCTGAGAAGATGAATGTCCTGCTTATAACACATTGACTATGAGACAGAAGACAGACTCGTGTAGAGGGAAATTGAACTACTACAAGCTTTGATACTATATAAAAATTTTCACAGGATCTATAAAATGTTTAGAGCTCGTATTAACCTTAAATCTTAAGGCAATAGGATGTTTTGTCATATTACTTGCCATTACCTTGCATGGAAAGGAAAGAATTTATGAGAGAAAGCTGGTCACTAGTTCTCTCTAGATAGCATATTAATTCTAATCATTGCCAGAATTCAATGAACCTCCAAGAATTCCAAGATGGGCGACGACTGGGGTCAACCGCTGCCTCGTCGGAGGAGGAAGTCTTTCATGCAACGATGTCATCACGTTACAGTACTTACATAGTGATATCAACTAAAAGAATTCATCTAAAAAATATCACCGTATAAGTACTGTCACATAATGATACCGTATATACTAGACTTTTTCGGCGGGGAAATGGATGGCCCTCTCAGAGGTCAATATAGCCTGTATTTCTAGTGCTTACACCGGGTATTGCCCGATAGGTCCTAACCAATGTACGTTCGAGTCTCGGTTCACTTAGAGGGTAAAATTTCTTCAAACATTAATTTTTTTTATTCATAATAATCAAACCCCGAGATCTTACTTTAAGAAGAAAGATGTATTACTATTTCAACTATATCTTGTTAGCGATTTTTCTGTTATTTCATCTTCTTAAATTTTTTCAATGATTTAATTAATTTAAATTTTTGAAATTAAAAATTTATATACAGAATTTTCTATGTCAGTATTTAATATCGGTTCAGGGAGTACAATTAAAAAATATATATTAATGTCGTTACGTCTACATCACCATCCGTTAATTCTCAATTACATATAGTGAACTGAATTTATATTTATATATTGGTTGAAGGTATTACCGTATTAGAAAACATATTAGTTTAACTTTTATGCTGCTTTTGGATTGAGAGATTAGGAAGGATTTTGCGGGGAAGGATTTTGAGGGATTATATAATTATTAGGAGAAGAAGACATCGAGAGTTCCATATATTTGTCGATTCTTGTAAATGAGTCCTAAATATTTTAAAGTGACAAATCAAGTCTATATGTTACCGATATTACAACATCGAGTCATTTCGGTCATCTACCATTACTTTAAGCTGATGTGGCATTGACGTGGCATTGACACACGTCAGCTTAAAGTAACGGTAAATGACGGAAAGAACTCGATATTGTAACGTCGGTAACATATAGGACTTGATTTGTCACTTTGAAATATTTAGGACTCACTTGCAAGAATCGACAAACATATATGACTCCCGATATCTTTCTCTCTAATTATTAGTATCCCTCCACATCCAAAGCCTTGTATCTCGACTTATTCATCTACCGGTCACATATAATATTTGTGTTTCGCTCAAAATGCGTCAAGACAATATTACAAAATATCGCATTGAACTGCATCAATCCAACAGTTCTTAATGAATTTCGACCTTGAGAAAGTATAAGACAACATTCTAAATTAAAATGAAGCCAGATTAATACGAAGGAACTGTCATATGATTATGAATTATTACATTACTGTATCGCAACTCGACTGTATCTCTCATGCATGCTCATGCATGTCGTGGGACGAACACGGGCAAAGCACAAGCTCGTGCACCAGTTCTTTAATTTATTATGCCGACGCTTTATTCTATATATCTTAGTGTAGAAATTCGATATTTCCTCTCATCACGGGCAGAAGGTAACCTCATAGTTGGTGCCACTGGGGCATGTGAAAGTGCTGGTCTTATCATCCTGTGGATAGCTATAAGCGTCCGGGCACAAACCCTTGAAGAACTAGGAGAAGTTGGTGGGGCCACAGCTTCTCGGCCCATTGGTGCAGCAGTACTCGTTCGTCTTGAAGACAGTGCACGGGTTGTTGCAGCCGTCGGGAGCCTTCAGCTCCGTCGGGCACTGGCCGTTGATGTCCGCGGAGCAACGGATCCCACGGCACGTGTTAGTGGTGGGGCTGAAATCCACGGGGATGTTGAACCCGTCCACCAGTGATATATCAAGAAAGTCGAGGTTGTTTGGCTGATTCAGCGCGAACTCTGCCAGGGTGTTGGGTGGTGAGCCCAAGCCCTAGCAGTTCAGGAGCCCGTTGCAGTCACCGGAGTCACAGTGGCCCTAGCCATTTGCGTCGAAGTTGCAGTTGGTCCGGCCCCAGATACGAGCCATGGTGGTGCTGGGATTCACAGTGAAGGACCAAGTTTGGCCCCGGTCGAGACACTGGCCGCCGCCCAGTGAAGCGGCAGCCCACATGGTGTAGGTGCATTGGTTGACGACGTCGAAGTTGGCTGCATGGGAGGATATTAGAAACTGAGCTGAAGACACTCGAGAGAAGGAAAAGAGAGAAAAGATGGAAGACGAGATGCAGAGAGTTTGATCTTTTTGTAATTTTTCAGCTTAGCTTCGACTGAGAGCTTCTTCTTGTATTTATATACAAAGTTCAATACAGTTCAGTAACAGAGGAGTTAGTTACAGCTTTCAACTATCATAACTACCATATAATTAACACTGTTAACACTCCCCCTCAAGATGGTGAGTAGATGTCGAGAACTCCCATCTTGTTCAGTAGCAAATTGAACTGTTTTGGATGCAATGCCTTCGTAAGCAAGTCTGCCAACTGATTACCACTTGATACATGCATCGTCTTCAAGCACCCTGATTGAATTTTCTCCCTAACAAAGTGGCAATCTAACTCTATATGTTTAGTCCTTTCATGATACATTTGATTGGCAAAAATGTGAATGGCTGCTTGATTATGACAGTATAACAAAGCTGATTTCTAGTGTTCAACTTCGAAATCCTTCAATAAACTCAGAATCCAAACTATCTCACAGCAAGAATGAGCCATAGCTCTATATTCAGCTTCAGCTGAAGATCTCGAGACTACCTGCTGCTTCTTCGATTTCCATGACACCAAAGAGTTTTCAAGGAAAACACAGAAACCAGTGACTGACCTTCGAGTGTTAGGATAGCTTCCCCAATCAACACCTGCAAAAGCTTTGAGCTGAACATCTGATTTTGAAGAAAAGAATAACTGTGTTCTCTTCAAGTATCGCAGTATTCTCTTTACTCCTTGTAAATGTATGCTACAAGGAGCTCCCATGAACTGGCTTCATCTATTCACAAAGAAACTACTATCAGTCTTGTAATAGTAAGATACATGAGCTTTCCAATCACTCTTCGATACTCAGAGGGATCCTCCAGCAGATCTCCATCCTGCTGCGAGATCTTGACATTTGGCTCCAGAGGAATAGATGCTGGTTTACAGCTTAAGGTGGCTAGTAACTCCAGAGCATACTTCCTCTGATTCAGAGTGATTCCTGCTTTTGATCTCGCAATTTCCAAACCCAGAAAATACTTCAAAGAACCCAAGTCTTTCATTTTGAATCTTGTACTCAAAGCTGACTTTAATGCAGCAACAGCTTCTTCATCATCACTAGCTATAACTATGTCATCGACATATACAAGCAAAGCAACAAAAGAGCTAGGTCCTGCTCGTCTAATGAACAAACTGTGATCTGATTGTGACTGTCGAAAACCTTCATCAAGGAGTGCAGTAGAAAACTTACTAAACCATTGTCGAGAAGCTTGTCTAAGTCCATAAATGGACTTATGCAATTTACAGATTGCATTAGGTGGAAGAAGCTCCCCCTTACTGCTGCAATATCCTGGTGGAATGGTCATGTACACATCCTCATTGAGATCTCCATGTAGGAAAGCATTTGTAACATCGAGCTGATGCAAGGACCATCCTTTAATGGCTGCAAGTGCAAGCAATAGTTTCACAGTAACCATCTTTGCAAGAAGAGAAAAGGTATCAAGAAAATTGTTATCATCTTGTTGAGTGTAACCCTTAGCTACAAGACGAGCTTTATGTCTGTCTACACTCCCATTTGATTTGAACTTCGTCTTATAGACCCATTTACAACCTACTGGTCTCTTACCTGTAGGAAGTGAGACTATTGACCAAGTATGATTGAGTTCGAGAGCACTCAACTCAACTTCCATGGCATCCTTCCAAACCTGAGAGGTATTAGCTTGATGGAAAGTTTGTGGATCAAATGGGAGGAAATGGAAAGAATAAAATGTTTGTATGAATCACGAAGTCTGTGATAGCTAAGGAAGGAGGCAATAGGATGAGATACAGATGGATGTGAGTTACAAGAAGAGGGGACAAGTTGTTGGGTAAGATAACAGTGGTAGTCATTTAAGTAAGAAAGAGCTCTGTGAGCTCGTTGAGGTCGAGAAGAAGGTATATGTGATTGAGGAATACAGTGTGGGGAAAGATCTGAGAGGTCTGTAGCTAGATCAGAAGACACAATGGAAGGAATTGACTCGATGGGAGAAATTAGCAGGGGAAGAACTCTGTCATTGAAAATGTCTCAAGAAGCAGCTGCCATGTCATGAGAAACAAAAGGAAAAACGGTCTCATGAAAAATTACACGCCTAGAAACATATATCTGGTTGCTCTCGAGATCAAGAAGTTTATAGCCCTTGAAACCGAAAGGATAGCCTAGGAATAGACAAGCCCTGGCCCTATGATCAAATTTTGATCGATGCTGGAAGGAAGTGGAGACATAACAGGGACACCCAAACACACGCAAATGATGATACGAAGGCTTTTTGTCGTTTAGAAGTTCAAATGGAGTTTTATTGCTCAGCAAAGGGGAGGGTATACAATTGATCAAATGAACTGCAGTAAGTATATAGTCTCCGCAGTGACATAAAGGAAGATTGGACTGAAAAAGAAAAGCACGAGCCACATTGAGGATATGCTGGTATTTTCGTTCAACGACAGAATTTTGTTGAGGAATCTCAACACAGGAATGATAAGACATGACACCTTTCGATGCAAAGAAATCATGAAATGCTAATTCAGGGGCATTATCTGATCGAACAGCCTTAATGGGCATCTGATATTGTGTCAAGACAAAGTTATAAAACGTGGGAAAAATGGTGACTGCATCAGATTTGGATTTCATGAGATATACCCAAGTAGTTCTGGTGCAGTCATCGACGATGGTTAAAAAATACTTGTGTCCTTCTGTAGTTGGACATTGAAAGGGAGCCCATGTATCAATGTGGACAAGATCAAAGACACGAAATGACAGACTATTATTTGAAGGAAAAGGAAGTCGCCTTTGCTCTGCTTTGTGACACACAATACAATGAGAAGGTAAGGAAGAAACAAAATGAGGTAATGACAAATCTTTATGTAATATTTGCCGCTTAACAGAAGTTGGATGACCCAGGCGACAATGCCAAACAGTACTCGTGGTTTTAACAGACACGGTGGAAATGAAAGAAGGAGGAAGAGCTGAAAGAGGAGCTGCCTCTGTGTCAAGAAAATATAAGTTTCTCTGGAGGCTACCCTTCCCAATCATCAATCCCTTGGCCAAGTCCTGAATAGTGCAAGAACGAGAATGAAAGTCAACAACATAAGGATTGTCAAAGACCAAAGCACTGACACTTATCAAATTGAAATGAAAAGAAGGAATATAGAGGACATTTTCGAGAAGAAGTGAAGCAGTAACAGGAATTGTGCCACTATACTCAACCATTGCCTGAGTTCCATTGGGCAGTAGAACAGAGACATCGAAAGCTTGTTTGTAGTGTGTAAAAAGGGAGAAATCACAATAGACATGATGAGTTGCTCCACTGTCTATTATCCAAGACTTAGTAGAGGCAGAGGTAAGGAATGAGCTGAAAACAGAAGGATGCAAAGAGATCGTACCACTGAAATGAGAAATTAGGGCAGTAGAGTTCGTGGTCTCAGATGGAGGGCTTCTTAGGTGGATTGGAACTTTGGACTCGAAGCTGAGTGCTCAAAAATGCAATCACCTGTTGTACTTGTTCATTAGTAAGACTTCCAGTGGAAGAGTTTACCGTAGAAGTGGCAGCAGCGAATGGCACATGATTTTTGAATGCATCTCTCGTGATAGGAGTAGTGGCCTTGTTTTGGATCATTTGTCCAGTCACGGGCTTGGGCCTGGGCTGATAGCCCGGTGGATACCCATGGAGCTTGTAACGCTTATCCATTCTATGACCTTGGGTTCCACAGTGAGAACAAATGGGCCGCTCTCGTCATCCCCTTCCTCCAACCACTGCAGTTGTACTTCCTTATGACTCTGTGCGTCCTTCAGCTGAAATAGGAAGGCCATGGATTTCGTCATCAGAGAACCACTAGCACCGATCATACGCTACCGTTCCTCCTGAATTACCAGGTTAAACACTTTGGAAACATTAGGCAAATGATCAATCATAAGAATTTGAGCTCGGATCCCTGCGTAAGACTCATTTAAACCCATGAGAAACTGAATTACGTATTCCTACTCGAGATGCTCCATTCAGACCTTCATTCCTCCGTACTCACACCCAGGAACCGGTTGATAGCTTTTCAATTCGTCCCATAGGATCTTGAGTTTCGTAAAGTAATTGTTGATATCCATTGATCATTGTGACAAATTGATCAACTGTTGCTTGATTTGAAAAATCCGAGGCACATTGCTCTGTTGAAAATGATTGCTCAGATCTTGCCAGACAGCTGCTGCTGTTTTGAAGTACAGGAGACTATCGGCAATCTCCTTGGTGACTGCATTCAGAATCCACGAAAGCACCATACTATTGCAACGTGACCAGATGCTAGCACTGTTGTCTTCAGTTGCAGGTTGAGACAGAGTATCGTCAACAAATCCGAGTTTGTTCTTCACGTTCAGTGCCATCTTCATCGATCTACTCCAGGTATTGTAGTTCGCACCTATGAGGATATGTGACACAAGAACAAGCCCGGGGTGGTCGCCGCTGTGCAAATAGAAGGGACTATGCATATCATTCGGTGTGGCAGATTCTGGCATCTCTGTAGTCGAAGAAGGAATCAAAGAATCTTGATGAACTCTCGCAGCCATTTCTTTAGCGCAGGGAAGAATTCAGTGCTCTGATACCATATTAGAAACTGAGCTGAAGACACTCGAGAGAAGGAAAAGAGAGAAAAGATGGAAGACGAGATGTAGAGAGTTTGATCATTTTGTAATTTCTTAGCTTAGCTTCGACTGAGAGCTTCTTCTTGTATTTATATACAAAGTTCAATATAGTTCAGTAACAAAGGAGTTAGTTACAGCTTTCAACTATCATAACTACCAAATAATTAACTCTGTTAACAGAGGAAGTGAGGAACAAGCCCAAGAGGACTAGGAGTGGGAAGGGAGACATTTTCTGGGAACGTTTCTTAATATCAAAGAACAGCTCCTTCTACAATCTATATGTTGTTTTCATAATGTGATGTTGGGTGTGAATTAAAATGGTGTGGTGGGTTAGGGTTATATATAGTGATGGAGAGAAGTGCATAAGCTATCTGGCGTATTGCATGGGATGGAAAATTTTGCAACTTCTTAGAAGTTTGAAGTTTCTACCGATCTACCGACATAAATAAATTTATTCAGGTAGTTGGATTATTTTTCTTTTTCGCTGCACAAAAAAGTCACGTAAGACTAGGAGGGAACAGCAGGAAGAGGAAATAAACAGGTACTGGAAATCTCACTGATAAAAATCAAACTCAGATGAACCTCTTGATTTCAGGTCGATGGCACTAGCGCTAGACCAAGCTCCCTTAGTTTTTTCCGGTTTGCACCAATGGTCCCCAAAAGCTCTATGGAGCCTTGACTGATTCAGCTTGAGTTCGGTCGGCCTACTAAGGAGTTAAAGCTCTCGTAACATAAATTTTCTCCATTCACAAAGAATCGAATTTGAGACCTTTAATTAAGAGACTAGGTTTTTCGGACATTTAAACCAACTCATTTTTGGCAGAGGACTTGGTTTTAGTCTGCCATAAAACCAACAGAACGGTTCTACGAGGGCATTGACGAGATGACATTCAATATATCAATTAATTTTAGAACACATGGGCAAATGAGTGTTAGTCTAATCAAGTCATTGCCATTTCCATAATTATTATCATTTAGACCGATTTTATTAATTATTCATCACTTATGGTCTTTTATATATAAAGTAATGCGCATCAAAAATAAAACTATGCCACGGTCAAAGAAAAGAATCTGAAGAAAGTGTGCTTCGTACAATTGTTACCGCCTTTAACCTGAGACCAAGAGGTCTTAAGTTTGATTTCCGTCAGCGGAACTCCTGATCCCCTTTATTTTTCATTTAGTCCATTCTGAATTTCGTATAATGACTTTCTTTTTGTATTTTTTTTAAATTTAGTTCATTCATATATTGAAAATCGAAATTCAAAAATTTAGTTAATCCGAACAAATTCACCTAAAATAAATGAAGAAAATTTATGATTAGAAAAGTTTTACCCTTAATAGATTGATCAAGTTAGAATTTAGATCAATAAAACCCATTAAATTTTGGATATTATGCGACATGAAAAATAGATATAAATACCTTTTAGTAGTTATCGACAAAATATTTTATCTATAGTTTATCGGAAACATTAATTTTAAAATAGTTTATTGACAAACTTCACTTTTCATAAGTTTGTCAAAATTGTTTAAACAAATTGTTTGTCGATAAAATTTTGACTGTAAATTCAAGTATTCTTGTAGTGGTATACGTGGAAAAAAATAATTTGAAATTTAAAGAAAATTAACCCTAGAAAAGGGAAATAGGTAATATTTTACCTTCATACTCCATTAGGGTAAAAAATTCCTTTTATTTTCGTTTCTCATGCTATCATCTCTTCTTAATTACCTGCATCCAAATAAAGAGTTAGTGAAGGTAATTAGCTCGTCCCTACACTACTTAGAAATTAAATTTACAACCTTTTTGGTACGTACGCTTGAACCAGTAACTAAAGCGTCCATTGCATTTCGACTGATCAAGTACATAGCTTTTTATTAATAAAACATGAATTCGAGATCTTTGTTGAGAGTAAAAAAAAACATCAACTTGGTTGATTGGATTTGTAAAACTTCGTAAAGCATGGTCGTTGCAGCAGTCCTGTTCTATAAATATAACCGGCGAAGATTCTTAGGGTTTGTCGAGCAATCTTTTAAGAGTAGATAACTGCAAAAATGATGAGGAATTCCATCGAACAGCTACGACAAAACCTAAGAAGATGAATGTCCTGCTTATACCACATTGACTATGAGACAGGAGACAGACTCTTGTAGAGGGAAAATTGAACCATACTACGAACTCAGATACCTTGTAAAAATTTTCACAGGATCTATAGAATATTTAGAGCTCGTATTAACATGAAATCTTAAGGTAATAAGATGTTTTGTCTTATTACTTGCCATTGCCTAGCTTGGAAAGAATCTCTGAGAGAAAGCTGGTCGCTAGTTCTCTCTAGACAGCTTTTTAATTCTAGTCAAGCTCTAACGAACGACCATATGTGAATGCTATCTTATATTATATGCCATCTTCCGGGATGTTGCCAGAATTTAATGAACCTCCAAGAATTCCAAAGAGGGAGGGAGAGAGAGGCGACGACTGGGGTCAACCGCGGCCCCGCCGGAAGAGGAAATCTTATGCTGTATCGTCACGTTACAGCACTTATATGGTGACATTAACTGAAAAAGTTCATCTAAAAAATAGTTTAATTTTATTAGTTGTTATCATATATAAGTCCTCCCATAGATCAATAGCCCATATTTTCCGGTGCTTACTCTGTGTATCGCCAGTAGGTCCTAAATAACGTAGGTTCGACTCTCGGTCCACTTAGAGATAAAACTCTTCAAACATTAATTTTTTCATTCACAATAATCGAACTCGAAATTTTATTTAAGAAGAAGTGATATATTACTATTTCAACCATATCTTGTTAGTGATTTTTCTGATATTTTATCTTCTTAAATTATTTAATGATTTAACCAATTTAAAATTTTCAAATTAAAAATTTATATGCTCAACTTTCTACATTAGTATTTAAGGAATAATTATAGCGGAAGTCCTTTATATTTATCATTCTTGGCAGTTGAATCCTATAAATTTAAAAATTACTAATTCAATCCTATAAGATCGGTTACGTTACACTTTCAGTCCAAACCGTCAATGTTTTGTTGACGAGGATTTCACGCCGTTAACAGTTAACGGAATAGTGACGGTTCGGACTGAAAGTGTAACAGAATTGATCTTATAAAATTGAATTAATCATTTTCAAACTTATAAAATTCAATTGTAAAAATAATAATCATATAAAATTTTCAATATCATTTTTTCCGATATTTAATATCTGTTCGGGGAGTACAATTTAGAAAAATATTAATGTCGTTACATCTACATAACCATTCGTTCATTCTCTATTACGATCGTCATTGGTCCTTTTGAGCTGCAAGATGCAGTAGACCGTGCATTGACTCTTGCCAACTCAGGGAGAAAGTGTTCGATATGATGCATATTTCTGATTCATCATTTGTTAGAATTTTATGTTAAAATATAATTGAATAGATATATCATATCAGTACTGTCATATGATATATTTATTGCATTGAAGATATTCTCCAACTCAAGAGACAACCGACATCAATAAATCTCTCATTGCACCTACTAATCCAATCTCGACTTGTTTCATCAACCGGTCACCTATAATACTTACACTTCGCTCAAAACATGTCCAGACAATATTACAAATATCACATCAAACTGCATCGCACAAATAGCTCTTACCGAATTTTAACCGTGAGAAATTATAAGACAATCTTCTAAATTAAAATGAAATTAAATTTACATAAAAGAACTGTCATATAATTATGAATTATTACATCATTGTATTGCGACTCGACTGTATCTCTCATACATGCTCATGCATGTCGTGGGACGAACACAGGCAAAGTACAGGCTTTATTGAACCGGTTCCTTAATTTATTACTATGCCGGCGCTTTATTCTGATTATCTTGTAAATCTTCCGTGAGAAGGTGCGGTCGGATAGTTGTCGTGAGAGTATCGTCAGGAGGAGTTCGACGATATGTATTCCGTGACTTTTCTGTGAGATATATGTTCCACATAAATTTTCGTGAGACAAATTCTCACAATAATCTCACGGAAAAGAAAAGGATACTTCCATCTCACGGTGTCAGACGTTATTCTCACGTTGTCTGATGGAAATCAGACGAAGAAATCAAAATGAAAATTTTGATTTGAGCTTTCTGTGCCTCCCCCTTCTCCGTCATTCCTCCTCAGGCATCCACTTGGGTCTCCACCCGCCTCCTCCCTGCTACTTCCTCAGTCGTCCTCCACCGCAGTTCCTCCTTCTCTTCTCCTCGTCCCTCCTCCGCCGGCCGAGAACAACCTCCGACAGTCCTCCTCTGCTCCTCCTTCAACAATCCTCATCCCGCCTCCCCGTCTGCCTCTTTGCCACGGCCGCCTCTTTGCCTCGTCCCTTCTCCCCGGGTGGTTTTTCTCTTTTTTTTTTTGCATATATTGGTACTTGTATGATTTTCTTCATTGATTGGCATACATAGGTCTTGTATGATTTTGTCAATGCAGTTGATTGTTTGTTTCTGTAGATCTGATTTTTATTCATTTTAGTGCAGTTCAGATTCTTACAAAATCCAACTTCTTGTTATCTGAGTGTTCTATGAATTGAGTGCAGTTCATTTTCTCTCCCATATTCATCTTGTATTATTTGATAGTTGTGCCCAAGTGCATTGTATGACCATTGTACATTGTTTCAATTTTTAATGAAATTATTGTGTTTTATAATTATTAAATTTCACTCTTCAATTTAATTTCAGATAATTAACTGTGGAATTAAAAAAAGGGAACAAACAAATTTTCGTGAAAAAAAATGAGCGGGAAACACATTTAGATCTGATTTTGTGAGGAAAGTTGCCTGAAGAGGAAAATATTTCCGTAAGACCATTGTCAGATGTCTTTTAAGGGGAATCTTTCGAAATTAGTTTACCGTTAAAATTTCGTCAGTTAATGCGGTCAAAAATTTCACGGAATATGGTGAGAATAGTGGGAGATTATCTCACGGTACATATCGTAAGACTTCTGTCAGAATTTTCTCATGAAAATACCGTCTAATTTTTGTCAGCTCTCGTCTCACGGAAAATACCGTCCCCATTACGTCCGTTTCTTTTTTTTTCCTACGGCCCTTTTTCGTGAGATGCTTTCCTCTCGGTATTCTTACGAAAAAGTACACTTTCCGTCAGAAAAGTGGGCATCCTTGGTATAGTAGGTTTCTCACTAGACCTCTAAATAAGTAATTCAAAGATCGAATTTTAGATTTAGAGGGTTGACAAGAATTTTTCTAGGGATCCCGGCCCGACTGTAATTTAGTCTCGAGGTGCGCTTCGGTTAGCTCAGGAATACTGTACGGTGCAAAAAAAAAAAAGTGGGCATCCCGTGAGATTTGCACCAACGGAAATTAGCTTATTTCTTGCAGTAATTAGCGTAGAAATTCGATATTTCCTCTGATCACGGACAGAAGGTAACCTTATAGTTGGTGCCACCGGGGCATGCGAAAGTGCTGGTCTTATCATCCCGCGGATAGCTATAAGCGTCCGGGCACAAACCCTTGAAGAACCGGGAGTAGTTGGTGGGGCTACAGCTTCCCGGCCCATTGGTGCAGCAGTACTCGTTCGTCTTGAAGACGGTGCACGGGTTGTTGCAGCCGCCGGGAGCCTTCAGGGCCGCTGGGCACTGGCCGTTGATGTCCGCGAAGCACCGGATCCCGCGGCACTCGTTGGTGGTGGCGCTGAAATCCATGGGGATGTTGAACCCGTCCACGAGCGATATGTCGAGGTAGTCGAGGTTGTTTGACTGGTTCAGCGCGAACTCTGCCAGGGTGTTGGGAGGCGAGCCCCAAGCCTGGCAGCTCAGGAGCCCGTTGCAGTCACCAGTCTCGCAGTGGCCCTGGCCATTGGCGTCGAAGATGCAGTTGGTCCGGCCCCAGATGCGAGCCATTTTCGTGCCAGGATTCACAGTGAAGGACCAAGTCTGACCCTGGTCGAGGCGCTGGCCGCCGCCCGGTGAGATGGCAGCCCACACGGTGTAGGTGCATTTGTTGACGACGTCGAAGTTGGCTGCATGAGAAGAAGTCAGGAACAAGCCCAAGAGGACTAGGAGCGGGGACAGAGACATTTTCTGAAATGTTTCTTAATTTTAGAAGCACAGCTCTTCCTAATATCTGTACGTTGTTTTTATAATGTAATGTTGGGTGTGAATTAAAATGGTGGTGGGTTAGGGTTTATAGAGTGATGGAGGGTGGTGCATAACCTGTTTGGCGTATTGTATGGGATGGAAAATTTTGTAACTTCTTAGAAGTTTGAAGTTTCTACCGACATAAATTTATTCAGGTAGTTGGATTATTTATTTTCCCTTTTTCGTTGCATAGAAAATACAGTAAGATTAGAAATGGGATAAAAGGAAGATGAAATAAAAATGGGTATGAGAAATCCTAATGATAAAAATCGAACTCAGCTGAACCTCTTGTCTTTGGTCGAGTACAGTACCGCTAGACCAAGCTCCCTTATTTTTTTCCCGATATGCACCAATGGTCCCTAGAAGCTCTATGGATCTCTTATTGATCCAGCTCGAGGCAGGTCAACCCGCTAAGAAGTTAGAGCTCTTATAGTATGAGTTTTCTCCATTCGCAAATAATCAAATCTGATACCTCTATTTAAGGGACCGAGTGTTTCGGGCTATTTGAACAAACTCATTTTTGGCGGAGGACTTAGTTTTAGTCAGCCATAAAACCAGTAGAGCGGGTCTACACGGGCATTGACGAGATGACATTTAATATATAAATTGATTTTAGAACACATGGGCAAATGAATGTTAGTATGTATAATCAAGTCATTGCCATTTCGATAATTACTATTATTATTTAGACCGATTTTATTAATTATTCATCACTTATGGTCGTTAGACTTTTACATATTAGATAACACGTAACGAAAATAAAACTATGCCACAGTTAAAGAGAAGAATTTAAAAAAAATGTGTTTGGTGCAGTTGATATTGCCATTGACCTGAGACCAAGTAGCCCTAGATTCGTTTCTCACACGTAGAACTCCTGATACCATTTTATTTATTATTTATTTTTATCTTCTTTTATTCCTATGTGACCCGAATAAAAATAAAAGAATCCGAGAGAGGAAAAAATGAAGTCAGTGAAATCGTTCCGAGCCCATTGAAGAACTTGGGTCTAAGTACGTAACTTGGAGTCGGATTGGCCACTTCCGCGGACCTCCGCCAATCGTGGGGGATCATTTTAATGCTATTTAATGTTACCGATGGCGTTTGGTCCAGTCCTCTTCATTCCAGTCAGGAGGAGGAGAAGGAAGAAACTTCAATTGAAACATGAAGAATAGTCGAGATGAATGGCAATTTTACTATAAAAGTCCCCCGACATTTATCTTTCTAGTAGGCACTCGATCGAGAAGGATATTAGCCCAACCTCTTATGAACTTTTTTAGGTGAAAAATTTGCACGATATCAGAGCGGATTTTCTTGTGGGTTCATACCATAACAAGCCCGAGTACATAACTCGTGGTCAGTTAAGCTTGAAACTAGAGGAAAAAAGCCCGGCTCGTGGCTAATTTCTCTGATCATCTTTAGTTCATTAACTTCTTTTCAACATCAACGGGACCCCGAAGTCGCACCGCAACACTAGCAGGTGTAACCAAGACAATGACGATATGACCTTCCGTGTCAATCTTTCTCGGCGTCACATGGGAATCGATCAAACATAGATCGAGAACCTGAAAGCGACCCGTACGCCATTTTAATTATCAAAATGAACGTATGTTCTTTGATCGGAGCGACATTAATGTTATCAACTGGTCGTGCACTTCGTACTCCACGTTGCCCTCATGAACAAAGGATTCGTATGTGAAACACCGAGAATGCAGAGATCGATCTCAAGTTATACCGAGAGCTCGAAGAAAATAAAACTTCTAAACTTGATACTATTAGGTAATATTAAGTCGATAAAACGGATTGTACTTGCTAGGTTTGGCAATTCGTGCTGGCCCAGTTTTTATTTTTAATTTCTTGGCTATTGTTGTTATTGTCATTATCGTATACTTGTTTTTTTTTTTCCAGCTGATGCTCAGGCATGCATTGACGGTTTTTTCTACACCCTTCTTTGAATTAATATCGATCACATAATTTCATCTGTCATTGTTAGCGTTGTTGTTCTGTGTTTCAATTGTGATTGTGGCTATATGTGTGGTGAGTTACGGTCGGTTATTTTGTTTTACATGACTAGACGTTAAATACGTACTATGTACGGAATTATTAATTACATAAAGTTACATTATTTTTATTTTATGATAATATTTTGTTTAAGTTTATAATTAATTATATATTAATGTTTATACCATTATTAATTCTTTAGAATTTATCATAAGCAAACAAAAATAGAATATATAATTCCGAAGAGGAGATTAAAAACTCGTTATAAATTGAAATGGTTATCATAGTGCTCAATCACTTTTTATTGGTTTTTTTTTTTTTGACCAAGAATCACTTTTTATTGGTTCAAAATCTATTTGTGAAGGGCAGTTTGTAGGAAGTTTAAAAGCGAAATTAATCAATTACATTCTCTATTAAATAGGGGTGTTCAAAAACCGGTTCGGGGTCGAACTGGTTCCGAACCGAATCAAAAGAACCGGTTCAGTACGGTTCGGCACATTAGGTGAAGAACCGTTACCGATTTGTGCGAAAAAACTGGATTATTTAAACCAATTCGGTAAACTGGTTTGAACCAAAATTGGTTTTGAAACTGTTCGGTTCGGTTCAACCGGTTCACCGAACCAAATTATTTTTGAAACAGTTCAATTCGGTTCGAAACAAGTTCAAACTGAATTAAACTGGTTTTGAAACGGTTCAATCCAGTTTGAAAATCAAAACCAATTCAATTTGGTTTGAATCGATTTTGAACAGAACCGAATTGATTTTTATATTAAAACCAATTCTGTTCGGTTCGAACCGGTTAACCACACTTATTACACTTAGAATTTCGTCTAAAAAACCGCATCAAAATAGAACCGATTCGGGGAGAACTGGTTCAAACCAGTTCAGTTCTCCCCGAACCGGTTCAGTTGAACACCCCTACTATTAAAGTAATAACCGGATTGACAACCCATACTTTGCACGGGATTATTGATTATATATGGTTAATTATCATGAGAGTTGATTGTGGAGATGGAGTGTGGGATGGGCGAAAGTCTTGTATGTAACGGGTATACCACGTGGCAGTGTTAATGTGATATCACTAGTAAATCAAATCAAATTATTCTTAGGATTGTTTTTTATCTATTTTTTATCGGAAACAGTAATTTCAAAATAGTTTATAGACAAACTTCACTTTTCATAAGATTGTCAGTAAATTTTCTCAACAAATTGTTTGTCAATAAAATTTTGACGGTAAATTCAAGTTTTCTTGTAATGGTTATGGGGAAAAAATAATTTGAAATTTAAAGAAAATGAACCCTAGAAAAGGGAAATAGGTAATATTTTACCTTCATACTCCATTAGGGTAAAAAATTCCTTTTATTTTCGTTTCTTGTGCTTTCATCTCTTTTTAGTTACCTGCATCCAAATAAAGAGTTAGTGAAGGTAATTAGCTCGGCCTAGTAACTAAAGTGTCCATTGCATTTCAACCGATCCAGTAAATAGCTTTTTATTCATAAAACATGAAGTCGAGGTCTTTGTTAAGAGTAAAAAACATCAACTATGTTGATTGGATTTGTAAAACTTTGTAAAGCATGGTCGTCGCAGCAATCGTGTTCTATAAATATAACCGGCGACGATTCTTACGGGTTGTCGAGCTATATTTTACGAGTAGATGAATGTCCTGCTTATACCACATTGACTATGAGACAGAAGACAGACTCTTGCAGAGGGAAAACTGAACTATACTACGAACTCCGATACCATGTAAAATTTTTCACAGTATCTATAAATGTTTAGAGCTCGTATTAACGTCAAATCTTAAGGTAATAAGATGTTTTGTCTTATTACTTGCCATTACCTAGCCTGGAAAGAATCTCTGAGAGAAAGCTGGTCACTAGTTCTCTCTGCATAGTATTTTAATTCTAGTCAAGCTCCAACGAACGACCATATTTGAATGCTATATTATATGCCATCTTCCGGAACGTTGCCAGAATTGAATGAACCTCCAAGAATTCCAAGGAGGGAGGGAGGGAGAGGCGACGAGTGGGATCAACAGCGGCCCCGCCGGAAGAGGAAATCTTCACACGCAGGAACGGTGTCGTCATATTACAATACCTATATGGTGAAATCAACTGACAGAGTTCATATAAAAAATAATTTAATTTTATTAGTTGTTATTACTATATAAGTCCTCTCATAGGTCAATAGCCCATATTTCTGCTGTTTACTCCGGGTATCGCCCATTAAGTCCTAAAAAACATAGGTTCGAGTCTCGGTCCACTTAGAGGATAAAACTCTTCAAATATTAACTTTTTTCATTCACATGAATCGAATTCGAGATTTTATTTAAGACGAAGAGATATATTACCATTTCAACGATATCATACTAGCAATTTTTCTGATATTTCGTCTTCTTAAATTATTTAATGATTTAAACAATTTAAGTTTTTAAAATTAAAAATTTATATGGTCAACTTTCTACGACAATATTTAATGAATAATTATAGCGGAAGTCTTTTATATTTATCATTTTTTATAGTTGAGTCCTATAAAATTAAAAATTATTAATTCTGTCCTATAAGATCAATTATGTTATACTTTCAATCCAAATTATCAATATTTTGCTGACGTGAAATTCACGCCATTAACTGTTCCATTAAAGGAATAGTGACGTTTCGGACTGAAAGTGTAATAAAATTGATCTTTTAGGACTGAATTAGTTATTTTTAAATTTATAGGACTCATTTACCAAAATAATTAATATATAAGACTTTCAGTATCATTTTTCCTGATATTTAGTATCGGTTCGGGGAGTACAATTTAGAAAAATATTCATGTCTTTACATCTACATCACCATTCGTTCATTCTCTATTACGATCGTCATTGGTCCTTCTGAGCTGCAAGATGCAGTAGACCGTGCATTGACTCTTGCCAACTCAGGGATCGAGAATGTCTTCTATACGATACAGTGATATTGAGGTGAAATATTCGTTTAATCAAGATTTACTATTTGTTAGAATTATATGTTAAAATATAATTGAACGGATATATCATGTCAGTATTATTATGTATATATTCATTGCAGTGAAGACATTCTCCAACTCAAGAGACGACCCACTTCCAATAAATCACTCATCGCACCTACTAATACGATCTCGGCTTTTTTCATCGACTGGTTATGTATAATATTTACGCTCCACTCAGAACACGTCCAGACAATATTACAAAGTATCACGTCAAACTGCATCGCACCGATAGTTCTTACCGAATTTCGACAGTGAGAAATTATAAGACAACCTTCTAAATTAAAACGAAACTATATTTATACGAAGGAACTGCCATATGATTATGTATTATTACATTATTGTATCACAAATAGGCTATATCTGTCATGCATACTCATGGAGAGAATGACGGCGGAAGTCCTATAAGTTTGCCGTTTCTTGCAAGTCAGTCCTAAATGTTTCAAAATGAAACATTG
>JAOYND010206679.1:0-15129 GCA_025802135.1 Lagerstroemia fauriei
GTAATTATCTCTAAAAGGGGAAACTTATGCCAAGGACAATGTGTACTTTCTTATTACAAATAAAGATGCATATATTTCTTCTTATATCATTGATAATATGAATCATATTTGGATTTATAGATTATGTCATATGTAGTAATTTTATACTTTGTATGATATCACAACATTAAATTCCTATATCTAGTCCTATTTTTGCTGCTATGTGACAATAAAGGTAATTTTAAAAAAGGAGGAAAAAATATGTTTGATAATTTTTATGGATGATTTTTCTAAATATAATTATATTTATTTGTCAAACTACGTGTTTTTGGTTGTCTTTGTTTTCCGTACTTGCGCCAAACACTTGTCACAAACTAGAGCCTCATTCACGTTCATGTATCTTTCTCGGATATCCTCCTCACTATAACGGTTATGGATGCTTTGATCCCATCTTGGTCAATTCTTTATCAGTCCCAAAGTTGTGTTTGATGAGAAATCCTTCCCACACAAAGGTCTACTCCTCCGGTGGCTAACTGTCCATTTGCAACCGGGCCTGACTCTCATCTTGGTAACTCTTCTCCTCCTATCTTACCTCTTCTTATTTCTACTTTACCACTCCCACTGTTACTTACTGCTCTGGATGAGAGTTCTTTATACCATCTTCTACGGTTCTTTAGTATACATAAACCAGTCCTTGGATGCCTCAGGTCCTTCAGTTGATGCTCCTACTCCTGGTCCTCAACGAACTCATCACATGGTTACTCGGTCTCGTGAAAACTTTCTTTCACCCAGGAAATTTACTATATCATGACACCCGTTGCTTTCCATGCTTTCAAGAACTAAGTACTTTTACAAAGGGACAAAAATCCTCTAAATGGAGACATGCGATGCTAGAGAAATTTCAAGCACTTCTACAAAATCACACCTGGGATCAAATTCCTACTTTCCCATCACATAATGTCATTGGGTGCTGGAGGGATATCGAATTAAACAACGATCTGATGGATCCACAGATCGATACAAGGCTAGACTTGTGGCCAAAGGATTCAATCAACATGAATGAGTTTATTCTACCGAAACCTTCATCCCAGTCATTAAACCGGTAACAATACGCACCATTCTTTATATAGTTGTCTCTCTCCATTGGCCCATCGTTAGCTTGACATCAAGAACGCCTTTCTTCACAGACATCTGCACGAAGAGATATATATGCAACAACCTCCAGGTTTTGTTGATTAATCCAGGCCACAATATGCCTGCTGACTACGTCGTTCACTCTATGGCCTTAAGCAGGATCCCATAACCTAGTTAGAAAGATTGAGTCACTTCCTCCAAGGTTTTGGATTCACTGGCTCTTAGGCAGATCCTTCTTTAGTCATCTTACGCAATTCCTCGTTTCTTATATTTCTTCTCGTGTATGTTGATGACATCATCTTAACAGGATCACCAAGTGCTCCACTTTATTCTTTATTGTCCGCTTTTATGATGGAATTTGCCAGGAAAGACCTTGAATCTCTTCATTTCTTTCTTGGAATGGAAGCTCGGTTCAACTCAATTGGGATGCATCTTACTCAAAGTAAATACATTTATGATGTTCTTGAGCGCACTTCCATGCTTGAGTCCAAGCCTCTACGTTCCCCAGTTGTTCTCGGACCCAAACTATCTGTTCATGATGGTGAATCATTTGAAGATTCTTTCTCGTATCGGAGTGTTGTTGGTAGCCTTTAGTATCTTTCTCTCACTTGACCTGACATCACATATGTTGTTAATCAGGTCTAATAATTTATGCATCATCCCTCCACCACACACTGGCTTGCTGTCAAACGAATCTTGCGCCATCTGAAGGGCACTATCAACTTCAGTCTTCATCAGTGTCCTGGCTCTGTTTCTTATATGCACGGCTTCTCTGATGTTGATTGGGCATGTTGTCTAGATGACTATCGATCGGTCAGTAGATTTGTGTTCCATTTGGGTCCTAATCTAATATCTTGGAGTTCCAAGTAACAAGCACTGTTGCACGATCCAGTACTGAATCAAAGTAAAAAGTCTTGCTAATGCTACTTCAAAACTGATTTGGCTGCAACCTCTTCTGCATGAACTGGATATTTCTCTCCAATATGCTCTGACACTCTAGTGTGATAATATGTCTGCCATCTATCCCACTGCCAATCTAGTTTTTCATGTCCACATCAAACAGATCGAAATTGATTATCACTTTGTTCGTGAACAATTTCTACAAAAGGAATTGGATGTGTGCATTATCAGTTCTGCTGATTAGTTGGTTGATGCTCTCACTAAAGGACTTTCGTCTCGCTTTGTGGACATTCGGTACAAGTACAATGTGGTTCCCATCCCATGCACTTGTGGGGGGAGTAATAAATAGAAAATCACTGACAATGACCAGAAAATCATCAAGAGAGATTCTAGCATAATTGAGAATAATTCTAGCTGATCTCATGTATATATTGTTACCTTGTATATACAGATGTACATTCATATAAATTACAATACAATTGGTAGCCTCAATGTGGGCAAAAATATTCTCTCAAGCTTTTAAAAAGAATCTTTAAACTATGTCCCAATATATCAGAACGAAATTAATTATTTTTCTTCGATTTATACGTAGAGATTTGTAGACAATCAAGCAAGTCAATGCATATCAAAATGATAAATTACTTCATAATTAAATTATCAAAATCTCTCTCAATCATCGAAGCAAGACATGGAGTTAGGCTCTGATACCATTTGTAAGAATTGTATAATATATTGAATATACTAAATAGCAAAAAACTGACCTCCAACCATAACTTGATGATCTTGAGAATCAAAACACATGAAGGGTTGATGAATCGGGTGTCTTCTAATTTTTGACCTTTTCAGGATAGGGAAGTCTAGATGGTGACACAGGCCCATATATATAGGTGGAATTAGGGGCCCCTCATATATATTGTTTACTAATATACTCTTCCATCAAAAAAATATTAATCAATATCCACAGAATACGAAATATCACACTCTCAGCTATATCCGGAACTTAATTTGAAATTGAGGCATGAGGGCCACCAAAAGGGATTTTTCCTTATATTCTTACATATGAAAACAAAGTTGCTCTCGAGTTAAAACCACCATGGTAGAAGTCATGGCACTACAGCGTAGTATGTCTTACTTCCAAGACATTCGTATTCATTGCTTTGGCAACATAAATTAGTATGTTTATGAAGCTGCTCGCTGCCATGGTATCTGAGTTAGTGTCATGATACTCATTGCTAAAATATATTTCCCAAAATTTAGGGATTGTGAGAATATTTTTTGGATTATTTTCTTGTGATGTGAGGTTTTTTTGTAAACAAAAATATATATAGAATATAAGTTATCATATATTTTGAGATACATATCGGGATTATAAATAGGGGATTTCAATCCTAGGTCGATGTGAGAGATGAGAGATGCCTATTGAGCGAATGCCTATTTTGTGCAGATTTTGTACTCTACTTCTTTCCTTAGAGTGAACAATTTCGGCTGAGCCTCCTTAGTTTATGGAGTATAGACTTAGTTGTTCGGAACCACACATATATATTGAGTATGTGATCTTCTTTCTCCTTTTGCCTCCACTAATATATTCATTGTTTCGTAACTCGATTGACGCTTGGACATCGGTTCGAATCGCAACACTCATGATAAGGAAAAATTAGGTTGGCCATCGTTTAGAATCCTAAGAGAAGATATGAGACAACCATCAGATAGAATTGCGAAGTGTGGGAGCAAAATGAAACCAAAAAGCGCATAAAAACGTAGCTAAAATATAGAAAAAGAACATGTTGCTACGATGGGACAAACAATAGGGTAAATTTTTTAAGCGACAAATCAAGATTAAATCGCAGTCAAAAGGGAAAACAAGCTCCACGCAAGATGAAATTTTGATAATGGCTTAAGGACTTTTGTTGCTAAAATTTGAACAGTCAAGATCATGATTGGAGCTCTCCGTGCTATTTCTATCAAGTTTGTTAACCATCTTTTTGGTAGGGGTGTAAATGAAAACTGGAAAACTAACCCAACCCTATCCGAAAAATCGAAATTATTAGGACGATTTTTAAGGTGGTGAAAATTGATCCAAAAAATTCAGACCCTGCCCTGAGAAACTTGGTGGGTTAGGACCAAGATCAACCTGAAATCAAGTAAAAATATAATATATTATCATTTATCTTATTTTTTAATTTTGATAATAACTTGAATTTTAGTTCATGAAAACACAATAGATTGTAGGAATTCACCAAACCACTAGTCTGGTGTATTGATCTATTCATATACATGTGATGATACACAAATAAGGTTACAAAATATTCCTTTTACAGTATATGGAAAAGTACGATAGTTTCTATATCTACTCGATCTTATATATTACTCCCCCGCAAGCGCAATGGGAGATCCCAAACATGGAGCTTGGACCGTAGTACACGAAACCTTGAAGTTGACAGGCCTTTTTGTGAGAATATCAGCAACCTGATCAGTATTTCCAATAAAACGAATGAGTAGCTGGCATCGAGAGACACGCTCCTAAACAAAGTGGTAGTCAATCTCTATGTGTTTCGTGCGTGCATGAAAGACAAGATTGCTCGTCAAATAGATGGTTGAGAGATTGTCACACCAAAGAACTAGAAGAGAGCGCAAGGAGACACCAAGTTCCCTTAATAATGGCTGTAGCCAGATCAGTTCAGTAGTTGCGTTGCCAAGATTCTTGTATTTAGACTCAGTACTAGACCGAGCTTCCGTGCGTTGCTTCTGGAGCTCCAAGACACCAAATTTGAACAAAGAAAATTGCAAATGCATTAACAGAATGTCGATCATCAAGATTCCTGGCTCAGTCAGCATTAGAGAAGCCATGAAGCATGAAAGAGGGATCTCGATGAATTTGTAGACCAAAAGTGATTAAGCCCTTAAGACAGTGCAAGATCCACTTCACTACCGCCCAGTGAGTTGTCGTTGGTCGTTGCATGAACTGACAAACTTGTTGAACAACATATGTGATAGCCGGTCGTGTAAATGTCAAATACTGAAGAGAGCCGACCACTTGTCGATAAACGAACAGCTCAGGTCAGGGATCGCCAAGATTGAGAACCGTAGATATGATAATGAAGAGATAAGAAAAACGGGAGAAATTGTCGGGGGAGTTATGGGAGAAATTGTAGAGGGAGCTATGGGAGAAATTTTAGGAAGTTATCAGAAAGTGGGAGAAATTTTACGAGGGTGACTTTTACGTGAAACATGAAATATCTTAAAAAGTGGCTCATCCACACCCACATATTTGGTAGACATATGAATTTATTCATTAACTTGATCAATAATAGGTTTTGAATCAATCATATTAAAATACCCTCCAAGGGAACAGTCCCTTTACTTTCCTCCCAGTCTTCATCTCTCGCCTTTCTGAATTTCTCTTTTCTAGCTCTCAACATTCTCGCAATGGCAGCTTTGAGCCAGCCTGTGTCGCCTTTAGCACCTATAGGTAAGGGTGAGATCTTTGAAACCAGACTTAGCCCCTCCCGATTCCTTACTATTCTAAAGTTAGGTATAATAGGCGTTGATTTTTGCCTATGTTCCTAGTTGAGGGCAAAGAACCTTTAGAGTCTCGCCCCGACAAGTTCACTATATTTCTTGAGCAAATTGGGGTTGGACTCCGGTGTTCTCTAGCCTGGCCTCCGGTGGACTCCGACACCTTATTACCTCATCAAGCCAGGACAGTAATCTCCAATATCTTGGAGCGTTTGGACCGATTTCTACCTGTCCTATAGTGGGAGCAAGATTAATTACAGTAGATTATTATTTAGGTTTTTTATCTGTTAAACCAAAAGTCAGGAGAGGAATACTTCCATTTCCAACCGTGCCGCAAGAAGCTCTACGAGGCCTTAGTGGTGAATTACGGATCTAACAACTTGAGGTGGAGCTAGCTCTGCGACTCTTAGCGTGAATTCCATGATGGGACCCACTTGGTTCCATGGACGCGGAGCAACAGTTCAAGGGCATGAAGATTGACACCTGCCAAATAATCTCACAGGAGAATCCGCACCGTTATGTTCTAGTGTTTGAGGCTCCCTAGAAGTGGAATGTGGACGTGGATAGTTGCGGCCTACCAAAAGAGATATTGTTAACTTTCTTGACCATCCGCTTTTCATTTCTAGAGACTGACAAGGAGGGGCCTTCTGCTTGAGCACCTATTACCATAGCAGAAGGCGTTGGAGGGATCTCGTAAGAAGAAGAGGGACGATGAAGACATCTGGTGATCTCTTCTCCTCGCCAAAACCCTGGCAATGCAGCAGTAGGCGGCCAAGAAGCGTCATCAGAGCATGACTCGGAGGAAAGCCCAAAGGAGGCACTAGTCCAGAGGCCCCGCAAGCAGGTCATTGAGGCATCTGGTGCTGACGCATCTGTTGATATTGAGATTTGTGTAATTTATTAGTCCATTCCCAACTTAGATTTACGGATTTTAGGCCACTTTCCATGCATTTAGAGCTTACTCGCAAATCTTTTTCTTTTGGTGACATAATTATGCTTTATACAAGTTTCTAAGGTTTTATTTATGAATTGGATACTGTCGAGATTGAAAATGCTAGAAGATTGTGCAAAGTCCTGAAATGGAAAGAAGATGTGCAAAAGAAGAAAGAAATGACTTCCTCAAGAGTGTAAAGATTGAGGCTACAATTTTAATATGAATTTAGTCAGGTTTCCAGCATAGGAAATATTATTTACAAGATATTAACGGAAAGCTTATCGAGTGTGGAGTCCAACGCATCAAATGAATCAAAAATAGGAGCTGAAATGAGAAAGTTATGGCCAAAGAAAGGAAACTGTGTGCAGAGCATGCAGCCACGATCTATAGATCGCGGTCCATTGGGTGCTGCGCATTTTTCACACAGTTTCAGAAAAGCAAACTCCATCTTCCTTGTTCCAACGACTTAGGCAAGCTTCCAGAAGTTTTTCACATATATTTTAGAAATTAATGGTCTGAAAATAATGCAAGATTTCTTGAAGATATTGAACCTAGTGGGCGTAATAGTATTGAACTATTGAGTTTGAGAAAGTTCGAGAGTATATTTTGTTGTCTAAAATATCATTGGTTGCATTAAGAGATAATCAATATGTTGACCATAGAGAGCAACCATTTCAGGAACAAACTGTTCATGATGAGGAGGTACAACCAAACTAGAAGTTTTAATTCGTACTCTTCGAAATACTGGACAAGTTGAATTAAGGAGATCTTAAAGAATAGGAGACATGTTATTTTAGTGAATATCTTTTATGCCTTGTGGAGTTTGACTTTGATGTTGGACCAAACGAAGACCCCACAACCTTTTCACATATTGTGAATGAGGATAATTCCTCACTTTTATTAGATGCTATAAGGGATGAGGTAGAATCTATGGCTAAAATCAAGTATAGGATCTCGTCGAATTATTAGCATAGGCAGCAATAATTAGTTGTAAATGGATTTATAAAACAAAAACAGATGCTTCCGGAAATATTAAATGACATAAAGTAGACTAGTTGCCCAAGGTTTTACTCAAAAGGAAGGTTTATATTACCGTGAGACCATCTCTCTAGTTTCTAAGGACTCACTTAGGATAATTATGGCATTGGTGGCTCATATGAACTTTGAGTTACACCAGATGGATGTTAAAATAGCTTTTATTTAATGGGGATCTTGATGAGGAAGTATACATGGAGCAACCTGAAAGGTTTTAACAACGGTAGTCATAAGATATGTAAATGGCATTTAAAATTTCACAAGGTTATCACTTCATTTGGTTTTTTGGAAAATCTTGTTGATCAGTGCATATACCTTAAAGTCAGTGCGAGCAAGTTTTAATCCTATGTGTATATGACATCCTCCTTGCAAGCAGTGACATTGGTCTGTTGGAGGAGTTTAGTTTCTCTCTCTAGCTTTGAAATGAAGGATATGGGTAAAGTCTCTTATGTCATTGGCATAGATATTCACATAGACAAGAAAAAAATGACATTATTACTGTGTCAGAAAGCCTACATTGATAAGATTTTTGAGAGATTCAAAATGAAAAATAATCGATCCTCATGCCCTTGTAGTCAAAAGGGATAATTCCGTCAGGACCAGTCACCTATGGATGACTTTGAACTATGGCAAATGAGGAATATTCCACATGCATTGGCAATTGGAAGTTTGATGTATGCTCAAGTCTGCACAAGACCTGACATATGCTTTCCAATCGGATTGCTAAATTGTTACCAGAGTAATCTTGGGATTCAAGATTGGATAGCTGCAAAGAAGTTAATGCGATATCTTCAAGGAGCCGAAGATTATCAGCTGACCTATAGGCCCGTTGACCATTTGAAAATGGTCAGATATTTGGATGCTGACTTTGTCGTATGGGTAAGTTCCAAAAAATCTGCTTCCTGTTATGTGTTCCTTCTTGCTGGAGGGGCTATTTCCTGGAGAAGTATTAAGCAGACCATTGTGGCTACATCTACCATGGAGATAGAGTGCTATAAAACCACGATACGGTATTATGGTTGAAGAATTTTATAAATGGTCTTCAGAAATTCGACTCTATAGAAAGACCAATCAAGATCCATTGTGATAATCTGCATGTTGTTTTCTTCTCTAAGAATAAAAGAGTGGCAAAAAAAGTAAGCATATCGATATCAACTACCCTAATATGAGGGAATACATCAAGAAAAATAGGGTAGTTATCGAACACATTAGTACAAATACTATGATTGTAGATCTCATGGCTAAAGGTTTACCAGTAAAGCAGTTTCATAATCATACTAGATTTGTGGGCCTTCTCAGGATATAATTTCTCTTGATACAGTCTCAATAAATATATGATTTATTTTGTTATTCTTTCAGAATAAAGTCTAATTCTATTTCTATCAACTGCACAAATAAAGTATGAATTCATTGTGACATTGAGTTGGACCCGTGCGGCTTATCTTAAGTCATAAAGAATTCCCTAAAGTGCTAAATTCTGAAAGTGTTATGCATCATGACACATGGATTGGACTCCACAAGTTAAAGGATGTTAAATTTGGCCAAAATAAAGATTAATACTCTTATTTAATTATGTCATGGGGTCAAGTGGGAGAATATAAGAATATAATAAAAATCACTTTTGTTGGCCCTCATGGCTCAATTTCAGATTAACTTCTGAATATAGCTGAGACTATGATATTCCATAATAGGGTTGCACACGGGTGTAGTGTAGATCCAGAACCGGTAAAAACATACCGAATAGGGTATGTTTCACGTAAATATCAATGAAATTCAGGTAGATTCCGGGTAACGAAATAAGGATCTAGTCAGTTTTGGTTCCAGTTCCGGTTCCGATGAATAGGGTACCCAGAACCGGAACTGGAACCTATTACAGATTTACATTGTTTATTTTAATCATTCATAATTTCCTCGTTTGAACTCCGATTCTCAAACTTTTTAAATTTTTGTATTCCTAACTCGATAAACTTTCATTTGACATAGTAATTATGATATTTGATGAATTTATCGTATTTAAAATATTATTATAACTTAAAATTTGATATTTAATAATAATTCAATGTACTTTAGATATTCTTAAAATTGCAATATAATAAAATAACTATACAAATAGTGATAACCATGAAAATCTTTTGAATATAATTACTTTATAATTATTAAATATATGAAAATATCAAAATAGTTTATATTATTGAGCTAAATAAACAGGTTCTAACAAGGTCCGGGAACCTGTGATATCCAACAAGTTCTGGGTAGGGTCTGGTTCTAAGATTTAATCGAGTTGGTTCTAGTTCCAAGATCTAGGAACCGGTCTTATACGGGGTCGGGTCTGTGGATCATGAAAAATACAAGGTACCGATCCCGATCACCCTTATTCCGTAATATTGTGGATATTATTTATGTCCTTTTGATGGAAGAATATAATAGAATATTTATGATGGTCCCTAATTCCACTTATATATAGGCATGTATCTCCATCTAGACATTCCTATCAAGAAAGGTGAGGAATTAGACCATGCTCTTGTTTCATCATTTAGTTTGTGTGCTTAAACCCTCAAGATCATCAAACTATGGTTGGAAGTCAGTTTTTCCACTATTTAATATATTTAGTCTATTTATAAAGTTTTTTCACAAAGAACTCAAACAAGTCAATGCATCAGTTTTAATAAACAATTATACAGTCATGGACATTATTCCTTTGACAAGATTATAATGATATTGATACTTTTTTGATGATACTGTGACCCCATACCTCAAGCTCTCTCTTTGAGTCATTCGCTCTCCATTTGTCTCGAAAGCAAAAAGGGGGAAATGAAAACAAAAGAAGATAATCACACCATTAACCTGGTGGAAGAGAACCAAAAAAGAAATGGGCTAATGACTTATCGCTTAATGGGTTTATTTAATTGGGTAAGCTTTTGGGCTTGTTGGCTCTAAGCCCATTGATTGTGAGAAAAATCTTACGGGGCATATATATTGCACTGAAAAAAAGGATGTAATCTTAAACTGCATGTGAGATCCACTATAAAATACTAAAGTTACTCTTTACATGTGGGACCATTTTCAAAAAAGAGAGTGCATTATTATAAAAGTATATATTCATTTCTTATCACAGCAAATATTATATAATATTATATTTTTATATACTTTTTTAATAATTTATAATACATACCAAATATGACATTTTCTTATCATCATCTTATTCTATGTAAGATATCAACTTTTTCACGTAATTTAATAATATTTAACCTAAACCCTTTCAAACAGAGAAAAAAGATGAGCATTTTCTAGAAAAAGAAAACCTCACTTGTTGTGTGCATCTGCGATATTTTAAGAGCTAGAATCATGTATTAAGTTAATATATGGTTAACTAAAAGAACTCGACCATGCTAATGAAAATTGGCAAGACTGGTACTCATCCCAATTTTGGGCACGACCCATAGTCTTGACCGGGCAAAACATGACAAAACAGTACCTTGACTGATTTTATCGGGCCCAGCTTTTTTAAAAAAAAATCAATGAAAGAAGGACAATAGTAATGACAAGTCAGTCGCCTTTTTTATATAATATAACTCCGGGTTTTTGTGTTCATCCATGAACATATAAAATGAACCGAACAACTGGTACTAAAACTGAACTCATTAATGATATAATTCAAGAAATCAGTGTCTGCCAGTTCGAGACATTATCTGTTAAGTCGAGCTGGCCCGGTGAAATATCAGTTGTGTTGGACTAAGATTATTAGGATTGGCCCAATCCTATAGCCCGACAGACAAGATTAGGTGATTAGGCACTTATTTTTCTTAAATAATATCTCTATTTTAATTCTAATAATTAAAAAACTCATAATTGAAAAAAAAATTATCTTTTAGTAGAATGACTTAAACCTAAATTAATTATTGTACATCCCACTTCTAAATTATTTGCAATGGACACGGAAAAACAAGATTCAAGGATGAAATAGGCGTCTAACCGATTTATCTCTTGATCAAGCCAAAATTACAGAAAAGGGCATAAAAGAAGCCCCCTTTTCTCGCAATGGGCCAAAAGATATATCCGACTTCGGATCCAGTTAATTACCGTTACCACCGACTAGGCCCAATTCTAGCAGAGATTATATCGGGTCGGGTCACCAGTCTTAGCCGTACCCGAGATCCACTGATGCGTGTCCTTCGAAACCCTAACTGGCTGACGTAGCAAACGGAAATTGAGGGGCCTAGGGAAGGGGCTGTTCATTCAGTGGCGGCGCTCCAAAAAACCACCGCCGACCCAGCCTTCTCCCTTCATAATATAATAAAGGAAAAACAAAATAAAATAAATTTCCAGAATTTATGAAATTGCTTTAAGAATTTGAAAAAAGGGAAAATAAAAATAATACTCTTATATTTTATAAAAGCCCTCTTTAATTACGCTTTTTCCCATAAGTTCACGATCAAACACGAAAATTTGAATGTGATCGAAAAGGATAGTTAAATCGTAACCACTGCTACCATCTTTTAATTATCAAAAAATAAATCAATTAAGTTTGTCTAGGTAGAAAAATTTCCTCCATCCCTTCTATGTACAGTTAAATGCATACTTGTTGCGATAAAACTGATAAGCAAGCAAAACAAGCACGCAAGTATACGTGTCGTACAAGTAATACAGTAAAAGAGTAAGAGATCGTTCCCACGATGATCTAATTCAATTAAAACTAAACAATAAACTAAACAACCAAACCAAGTTAGGTAAATCAAAATTAGATGGGAAATTCAAAGAAAATAATAAAAGTAAATTGAAAGCAATTGAAGAAATCAAGCAATATTAATGACTTATGGCTCACAACTTCTTTCAATCATACTTCTAAATCCAAACATAATCTCTATATGCAATTGATTATAGTATTACTATCCTATGGTTTTATGTCTCCTCGCCTATCTCTCTGCTTAGAAAGAATGTATTTCTAGGATGATACTAACCACTCTATTTCTAGGCAGTTAATATTAAGAAACCCATTGAACTCGAACCTTAATTTGGATACCTAGGTTGATAGGCTAATCTCTCGATGCTTCTCACAAATAATCTCGATATTTCGGCGTGAATTATCCTAGGTTATATTATCTTTGGCGTGATTTCAACTCCGTCTCTCGAGTTTGTCGATTTCTCCTATTCGATCTAATTGGTGGCCAAGCAATTAGAAAGTATTGAGCATGAGAATAATATAAGTAACACGAATGTAATCAATCACATATAAGAGAAAAAGAGAAGAACTTAGAAAGTAGAAAAGAGTTACATTACTTGCCCTAGAAAATAAGGAATTAGTTCATAATGAAATTAAAAGAAAATACCAAGACAAGATTCGAATACATCATGACTAAGAAAAGGAAAGATGAAATGAAGAAAAACTCTGAAATGGTTCGAAACAAATCTCTCGATCCCCGAAGTTTTCTTGAAGCACGTCGATCTTCTTCTTCTCTTGTATCCGTGAATGACTCGATCTCTTCTTGGGAGCAAAACGAATGTTTAGAGATCTGATAAGAAGAATTCTCCTAGTGTGCTGCTAAGTCTAGAATTTATAAGGATAGAGAATAAAATATTACATCTCACCTAAAATATTTCCCAAATATCTCTATCCTAATGATAATCTGGTAAAATATTGTATTTTTCATGGTGTGAGTCAAGTGAAATTTGCTCTTTTGATATCCCAAAATCTCAAAATATCTTATATATTGAGCCTCGGGGTTCTTTAGAAAACCCAATATTCCGTAAATGTTACGGACTCTTCTATGCTAGCGAGGGGTCGGCACTTAGTATTACTCTCAGCTTCAGAGAGTCGCGACCCTCTGAGTTGTGACTCATCCCTATTCCTCTATTTTTCAGCTTCTGTCCAGCTTGGTTCCGTGGGTCGGGTTCCACTTTCTTAGCCCGGTTGGTCCTTCACTATATACCTACATCAACACAAAAAGCCCGGAAGTACCAACATTCTTGGAAGAAAGTCCGAATTAATTAATCATGACTTGATTTCACTCAACTAAGAAAAAACAACCAATCATGATTTAAAACCTCACAAAACTCGAACAACTCACTTGAATCTAAGCTCGAAAATATGTTCAAATAAGTATATTTATATAATTAACAATACTCAACGTGCACATGATATTATTATTACTCTTAAGTATATATTTTTAAACACCATGTTTAGATTATACATGTCATTTAGTCGTGAATCATATACACACTAGAATTTGACCTGTACTATGCACAAATTTTATTATAAAAAAATGAATATGCAATAGATGATTAAATGAAATTTAATTACGGTTAATTTTGGAACATGTGAGTTAAATCAAATACGAAGAATAAATAATAAATTTAAGATAAAATTCAGTAATAATGAAAATGGTAAAGAGAAAATAAAGAAAAAAATGAATGTAAAATTAAACATAGAAGAGAGTAAGTAAGGGTAAAGAAAAATTTAATAGATAGGTATTAATAAATTTACTATCACACTTTTAATTTTTCTTAATCTAATATTTATTAAAAATTGAATTAATGTGTTCATAAGTAATTTGAAAATGTGAAAAAGACATCAAACTTTTCAAATATTTACATATATATATATATGTATAATATATAACTTTGTTTTCTACCTAACAGATATTCGATCTCTAAAATAAATATGTCTCTCGAGATTTTTGTAACATTTAAGAACATTCTTCTCCATGAGAGAACGTTCTTTCAAGTTTGAAAATGTGCAAGCTACACTTAATAAAAATAATTAGGGGTGGATTTAGGAGAGCGGGGTGACGATCGGTTCCTGAAGTTAAGAAAATTCATGAAATACTATATATATTTCACCTGATGAATTATCCTAGTTCTCTTTCCTGAATTCATTATATTACTAGTGTCCCGGGGAATGTCGAATTCAAGCATAACATGCTCTCAGTTTTCAACTTCTCCAGTCAGCATCGTTTCCTATATTAAATGCAAGATATGATCTCAATGGAGCTAGTTTTTGAACCTGAACATGAACGTTTGATAGTTCTTTTAGAACTAGTGGTACTCAGAGGACCTTCTGCTACTAGCATTGTTATTGTTTATGGTGGTGACGATGAGCTCCTTGAAAAGAAAAAGGAAGTATTTGAGGATCCACCTGCCTTAATGATTTTTCAAGTTAAGATCACAAGGTTTCAAACACGGAAAGCTAAGAGCACAATTGCATTGCAATCTCTGTATAGTGTTTGGTCCATCCTTTTTCCTTTCTTTGCGTTAGCAAAAATATGTTTATGCAATAAGAGAGAAAAAAGACGAGCATTTTCTGGGAAAAAAAACCTCAGTTTCCGTGCATTGATTTGTGATTTTAAGAGCAAAAAGTCATGCATTTTGGTTAATATTTTGTTTAGCTGAAAGAACTCAAGTATATAAAAATTGGCAAGACAGACGAATTTTGTGGTTATTCATCGAGGTCTTGTGAATAAGCAGTGTTAGGGATCGCAATCTTGCGCTCGACCCATAGTTCTGTCCGGGCATGACATGATACAACAGTACCTTGAATGACCTTATCAACCGGAGCTGTCTTTTTTTTTTTCCTTAAACCAATTATAGGAGGGCAGTACTAGTGGCGATGCAGTCACTCCGCTACATAATATAAT
>JAOYND010206770.1:0-15128 GCA_025802135.1 Lagerstroemia fauriei
CTGATCTTCTTATATATGCCTTAGTTAATGTTCTGAAGTTATTAATTTTGTAATAATATGATATTCTTAAGGTTATTCTTATAACAATTATAGTAATAATAATACTTAGAAAAACCCGGTTCGACCCATTAAACCCCGGTTAGACCTAAGAACCCGTGAACCCATACCTTATCCGGTTCCCAGTCCGATCCGGTTTTAAAAACTATGGATAACACTAGTTCATAAAAAAGAAAAGTGCATACCAAAATGAGTTATTAAAGCTATTTTGACATATTTCCTCTTTATGCAAAGTATCAAGTTTGAACATGGACAGATTCAAGAAAAATCTACCAAAAGGAGTGAAATTCAAAATAGTAAAAGGACATATTATAAGTGGAGTATAAGATAATTTAATAAAAATATAGTAAAAATAAGATAATTTAATAAATTATGTGTAAAACTTTAAAGGTTTTCTTGATTTAATGGAGGCAATAATCCACACATTTTTAAATATGTTCATGAGTTCGACTTTTATGATTGAAGAAAATTTATAATTAAGATAATTTTATCCTTCAATGAGCTGTACTGGTTCGAATCTAAATAGCGAAATTGGTGCATTGGTGAGAAAAATGCTTGAAGTTGTGAAAATTACAGGAGTGCCTTAAGGAGGTTAGTCGACAGATTGTCCCGACGAATTCCACGAATCTAGTGATGCTTTTCCCATGTGTCGACAATTCAAACGTGCCGAATTAATAGATCACGTGCATTTGTAGTATTACATATCAGAAATATATTATTATATTGCCCAGGAAATGTTTTGTATGCAGAACGATTCCAAATACATGTAAAATTGTACAAAGTGCATTCCAACATAAAATCTAGTATGACTCGGAATAGATTTCTTTGACTGAAAAAAACATTCTTCTCTCTCAGCATGTCAGATACTTATGATTCAGATTAACTACGTTAAAAAGTTTGGGTCTGTCACATACTAATAGGTTATGTAATTAGTAGTGCTTTGATGAAAAGCTAACCTTTTGGATTTTTGTCAAAAGAATATTTCCTTGAAATAGCAAATTTTCTTCTTTTTTTGGCCGAGAAATGTGCGCTTTTTATTACTAACCAGCATCAAAAGCTGAGTCCAGAGATACATCACCAGAGAGATTAGTGTTTCCTGGCATCTTAGTATAATTTTCAAGATCCCTTACTAAAAGTCGAACCAAAGAAGATGGGGGTGATGCAACCCACTCACTAGGAGCCATCTCCTTCCTATACCACTGTGCCACTAGAGTGGCACACTCATTAGCCTTCCTTCTAACAAGACTGATATGTACATCAGTGCAGCTCCTTCTTGCGTGACGAATTTCATGCACAAATGGTCTCAGATGCCAGTCCATACTATCCTCCTCTACAGTGATTGCATGAAATACAGTTTCAGCATTCGTTTCAAGTATAATCTTTCCTCCCAACCGAGCAGTTGCATGTAGACCCTCGAGTAGTGCTCTAGCTTCAGCAATAGCCGCTGATAAGCCAATGCCTTTCTTACCAAAGCCACCAATGAGTGCTCCCACAGAGTTCCTTACAACTCCTCCCATACCAATCACATCGGTAGCAGGGTCATGGGATGCATCACAATTGACTTTGATGTAGCCAGCAGGTAGAGGTGACCAAACCTCACGGCTCCCACTCACAGTAGCTGATCTGGATTTGGGTTGCGGTTCCTTCTTTAATAGGCACCATTTAGCTAATGCGTGCTTCAACTGATGTAATGTTTTAGTCACATTGGGTTCTTCATGCCGAGAAATTGCCTCATTCCGACCCTTCCACATATACCATAGGGTAAATGCAATCTTGGTCAGTAGCTGCTCCTTGAGAACCTTTTCCATAGTATTATGGTGTAGCATTCCCTCAAGCCACCTGTCAAAACTAGTAACAGATTGCACATCTATCCTCAGGTTCAAACTTTCAAACCAAACATAAGAAGTCCAGGGGCAAAGCAAAAGGGAATGCTCTGTAGTTTCCTCCCCATGACAAAAACAACATGTACTCGAACCAGTGATTCCCCTCTTTTTTGTCTTTGCATTAACTGCAATGCTCCTTGTGAGTACTCTCCACAAGAAATGCTTAATTTTGGGTAGGCAATGAATCTTCCACATACCTTTCCAAACAGCTTTATTAGTCTGGTGCGAAGGGGAAGGTTTATCTCTACTCACTGATGTCTGATTCTCCCTTAGAAAAGCATAAGCTGATCTAACAGATAAGGTGCCAGTCCTCTCATATGGCCAAACCAGCCTGTCTTCCTTATTGCTTGGTAACAGCTCAATACTCTCAATAGCAACCTTATCCTCTTGACTTATTTTTTCCTTGACACAACTGAGATCCCAAGTCCATGTGCTTCGATTAATCAGATTACAGACTCTTAAGTCCTTTAGGAAAGGGGAATCATCAATCTTCCGTAGCCTCTTACCCTTTCTTCTAGGTATCCATAGATCCTCCCACACCTTGATCTGCCCATCATCCCCCACTTGCCAAAAAACTCCTTCTCTCATCTTATCTCTTCCTTCCAACAACCCACTCCATAGCCAATAAGCTCTCGGTTCTTTCCTTACATCTAGAAACTCTGACTCAGGAAAGTACAACCCCTTCAGGACCTTTGCACAGAGCAGATCATGATTCTTAAGAATTCCCCATGCCATTTTCATGAGTAATGCAGTATTAAAAGTCTGTAATTCCTTGAATCCCATCCCACCTTCTTGCTTAATCTGAGTCATCTTCTACCAGCTCACCCAATGCACCTTCCTTTCCTCAATCAATTACCTCCACCAAAATCAAGCTACCAATGCATTCATTTCTTCACATTAGGACTTTGGCAATTTAAAGCAGCTCATGGTATACGTAGGGATTGCACTAATCATAGATTTTATCAGCACCTCTCTTCCAGCTAAAGATAACATATTATGTTTCCAGCTTGACATCTTCTTTAGCATTTTGTCTTTGAGGGATTTTAAGACTTCCTTCTTTGATCTTCCCCATTCAGAAGAATTTCTGCTGAAGAAAATAGTTGATTTCTAACATTTTATACTTTGTCCAGTAGCTTGACAGTATAGCTCCAGAATCTGCTTCAAATTCCATGCGCTTTCCTTAGTTGCTTCTAGAAAGAACAAGGCATCGTCAGCAAAGAACAAGTGGGAAATCAAAGGACAACTTTTCCTCATTTTAATGGCTTTGACACCATTCTAGATAGAGTATCTGCAACAAGAATGAATAAGTAGGGAGAGAGGGGACCACCCTGTCTGATCCCTCTGCCAGACACAATACATTCATATCTCTTTCCATTTATCACAAGGTAGTAAGAGACACTTGATACACACATCATGACCCACTGCACCCATTTATTATTAAAACCAATTTTCTCCATCAGCACTCGAATGAAACTCCACTCCACTCTGTCACAAGCCTTCCTCATATCGACTTTTAATGCACAAAATTCCTTTTTACCCATTCTTTTTCCTCTCAAGAAATGAAACATCACATGTGCGATGGTTATATTGTCCTAAATCATTCTACCAGAGGAGAAATGCACTCTGTTGATCATAAATCAAATGAGGAAGCAGAGGCTGCAATCTATTAACAAGAACTTTAGAGATGACCTTATATGCAAAGTTACACAAGCTAATTGGCCTAAATTGGGAAGGATCCTCAGGCCCTATGACCTTTGGAATCAGAACAATGTCAGTTGCATTCAAAGAGAAAGGAAAAACACCAGTAGAGAAAAAAGTAATCACTCCGAGGATAGAACAGGACCTATGAACTCCCAGTAAGTCTGGTAGAAAAGTCCATTGAAACCATTTGGCCCAGCTGCCTTAGTAGCACCTAGTTGAAACACAGCTCTTGTAATCTCCTCTCCAGTGACGTCCCTGTCCAGCTTAGTCCTCATTTCATCAGATAGTAACCTAGGCAAGGCCTCCAATACTTCACTTTGATAAGCCACAGGTTCCAAAGCAAATAAGTTCTTATAGTAGTCAACAAATAGCTTCATAATGTCTTGGTCATCTTCTAGCCAAATTCCTTACTCATTCTTAATTCGCATCACCTTGTTATGGGCTCGTCTTTGAAGGGTAACTTGATGGAAGTATGCAGTATTCCTATCTCCATCGTTCAACCAATTTACCCGGGCTCGTTGATGCCGAAACATTTCCTCCTTACCCCAGATTTCATTCAACTCAGCTTTAATCTTCCAAAGTTCTTCATTACCATCCTCACCAACATCCACTTGCTTCATCTTTAGCAACTCTTTTAGCTCTAACAATTTGTTTTTTATTATTTGGATTGTATGCCTTGCTCCATTTAATCAATTCAATATGATAGCTTCCAAGCCTCTCTTCGAAACAAGCCAAACTCCTACCTGTTCTTCCTTGCCATACCCGCTGAATAACCTCTTGACATGAGTCTTCAACTGCCCACATATTCTCAAACTTAAACCTTTTAACCCCTTTCTGCTCCTTCCAACTTAGCTGCACCACAATTGGCCTATGATCAGACCCAATTGTTACCTCATTAATGACTTGCGCTTTGGGAAATTGGCTCCTCCAATATGCCGTACAGAAGGCTCTGTCAAGTCTCTCCCACACTCTATTCTTCCCCTCCCTGTTATTATACCAAGTATACAAACTTCCTTTAAATCCCATGTCAATCATCTCAGTATGGCAGATCATCTCCTTGAAACTCCTAATACTCCTTTCCTCTTTAGGTTCACCTCCCTTTTTTTCCTCCTGGTACATTATATCATTGAAGTCCCGTACACACATCCAAGGTTCTCTAACATTCCTAGACAAATCTCATAGTTTATCCCAGTTATTTTGCCTCCTATTGAACTTGCAATAAGCATAGATCCAGGTAATTCTGCAACTAACCTCCTAATCTCCACACCTCATCTTGGTATCAATAAAGTTCTTGGACATAAACAAAACATCAATCACTCCCTTAGTCCACCACAAAGCCAAACCACCACCTATGCCTTCAGGTACCACATATACAGCATGGTCAAATTTAAGTCTCCTTCTGATTTTCTCCATTTTCACCTTTTTATTTTTGGTTTCCATCAAAAACACAACATCAGGCCTATACTTCCTTACTAGGTCTTTTAGTGCTCGAATTGTCAAGGAGGACCCTGCACCCTGACAATTCCAACTAATGTAACTCATTGTTGACCTGTGGCTGAATTGGGCCAGCCACCACAACCCTTTAGCATCTCCACATAGGGCTCGATTCATACTTCAAAAAGCTCTTTCTGCTCAAGCTCTGCTAACTTGTGCAGCTTCCTGTTACACAGATTCTTTCGTACTAGCTTCCTTCCACTTCTCCTCACTATTTTCTTGCCATTATCTATAATGCCTTTCATATCTGAACTCTTGCACCTCTTTGTTTCACGAACTAGTCCCTCTACCTCCATCTCAGCTGCCCTTTTCCTCAAAGACAAGTCATTTAATGCATTAATAACATCAAAGAGTACAATGGCTTTGGGATTAACATCTTCCTCTCCTTCTGAAGGCAGTTCAACAATCTGACATGGGCAGTTTGATTCCAGCCTCCATACTAACCACATTGTCAGATCACTGAAACTTATTTCCATGGTTTTCCTCTAACTCTTGCTCACTCGACTCTCCTCCAATCTTCATACTCTGTTCCACTATCTCATTGTTATTCCCTCTTCTCTCTGTTCTGTATGTTATCATGTGATTTCACGGTCTCACTCCTCTTCATAAAAGTGCGCTGCTGTACACCACATTCCATCAACTTCTCAGGAATATCATTATTAGGATAAACATGTCTTTTCTCTGCTGAACATGATTCCTTTTGATGAACCTGACTAGTTTCTTTCCTCTCTTATGTTTGCTTAACCCCACTGCTTGCTCCACATTGACCTCCACCTTTACGTTGATTTAAAGTCATCTCCCTTTTCCTAGAATTGGTGGCTCTCAACCATGCACCAAACACATTCTCTCCATTACACTCGGCATTCATCTTACAATTCTTCTCAACATGATCCAGCCTTCCACACATAAAGCAGAAGGCCGAGAGTCATTCATACTTAAACTCGATCCAATAAGTCTCTTCCTCATTCCTGTGAACCCAGGCACCGCTTATCAAAGGGATTCCTGCCTTCATTGCCACCCGCACTCTTAAGAATGTTCTCCAAGCTCCCCTTCCAACTCCCTTACAATCAACCTCAAGCACTCTCCCAATCTTACTTCCTAAAGCAAGAGCATTCCCTTTACTCATTTGGTCTGGGGCAAGTCCATGCATTTGGACCCAAAAAATTATTGTATCTAGATCAATATCCTCCAGCCTACTACCTGGATCCCATTCTTTCAGTATTAGACAATAACCCTCTATAGCCCAAGAAGCAGTGATATGTACCTCTCCAAACTCACTCCATGACCACTTGAGTGCCCCAGTTATTGTACCCCAATTTAACTTCTTTTCCGCAAGACTCTTCCTACCAGAATCGCTCCTTGAACACCACTAAAAATAGCTGATTCCAAATGAACAATTTCATCCTTCCCATCCTGGACTCCCTGAGAGGTTTTCATCCTGTTCTTATCCATGAAAGATTACTATCCTCTTTACATGATATTTTCACAAATTTCTGCAAATGCAACAAACACCAAGCACATACAAAAACTGAATGACCAGAACACAGCGAGCACGGTATTTGCTTAATTTTCAAGTCTCTGCGCTGCCAGAACAGACAACTAAATTAAGCACGTAAGGACTGCTTACGCAGAGATCAAAGCTTGGGAATTCGACAGCTAACAAAGTAATATCATAGAAATCAACGATTGCAAAGTCACTTTAGCTAAAAAAACAAACTACTCTTACTTGAGTCTAGGCCCTTGCACCGCCAGAACAAGCAGCCCACTCAAGCACAGCGATGCGATTTTGAATCGCAGGATCAGGCGTGAGAAATGACGACTGACATAGAGCTCATATGAGGAATCATAGTAAGACTATCACTCAAGGAAGGAACACAAGAAGAACTGGTGCTAGTCATGATTGCAAATAGCAAATTTTCGCCGAATGAAATTCCTAAATAAAATTACTCAGGGAAAATTCTAAAATAAAATTTCTTAATTCGAATTTTATGATGGAGAAAATTATGATTTTTAAAGTGTTAGCTTGAGGAGGCATTTGGTTTGAGTATTGTTAGGTAATCATAAATGTTAAAATTATGAGAAAATTTTGAATAATGGTAAAATTTTTATTAGGCAATGGGTTAAAATATTATGGAGTTTTGAGGAACGTAAAGTTAATTGTAAAATTTAGTATATATAGGTAAATGGTTGCAAGTAAAGTTGATAAAATCTAGGAATGGCAGTTATTTTAGATTCAAATACTTTACTCATCACAGATAAAAAATATTTTACTTACTACACTATAAAGTTTTCACCCATATAATCTCATATAAAGAGAGACTTTTTTTATGGTATCAACTTGTGTTTTCAATTTATTGGGTACGCTAATATCTGTTAGGAGCAAGTGATTCATGTAACAATGTCATTACGTGATAGTATTTATACAATAACAATATTAATAAAATTAAGTTATTTGTAAGATTTTTCGTAAAAACTCTAAAAACATAAGAAGACAACACTAAAAATGATTAAATTTGGGTCTTCTCGGCTCGAACTAAATTAATCAGACCCATTGGATTTCTGGATACTAGTGGTTCAAACTGAAAAAATCATTAAATTTTATTAGTTGGTATTATCATTAAAGTATTGTCATTTGATAATATTGTTACATGCAATTCTTTCTCCTCTTTTAGAGAGAAATTCTTAGGTGATCCTACCTCACCATATGACGTGAGGAAATACCAATAAAAATGTGACAAATGAGCAAATTGGTATTAGTCACCCAAGCAATTATCATAATTAATACTAATCAAAGAAATTTAATTGGTTCTTCCCCATTAAGTCATTGTAATGTAGGATCATTTAATTTTTTTCCTTGCATTAGCTTGACACTAACCACAAGGTAGTTTTAGAAATTTAGTACTTTCCATCACCCCCGATAAAATCCAGCTATTATGAGCTCAATGTGTAGTTAGCCACCGGCGCATCCTCGTTCTAATTAAGAGAAAGATACCTCGGATAATATAAATCGCAACCGCATTTCCCACTTAGATTTCCATTTATAATTGATTATCTCTTAAATATCATATATTAGAAAATTTCTCATATGATTATTTAAATCATTTGTATGCTGTTCCCCTATATTTGTATATTACATGGAAATAAAGGGAAACAAAAATGGAGGGAGGAGAGTCTTTTACATAAGAAATACATGGCAATATTATTTTATTTTAGAACATGAATGGATTTAAGGGTCGGAGCGGGGTGATCACCTGCTCGAACTCGAGAAAATTTCTGGATTCATTTACAAATTTTACTGATCATATCTATGTTCTAGTTAAATTATCAAGTTTCACCCCAAAATTCATCATTTCTCACATGGGAAATGTAAGTCACATTCTTATATGAGAGCATGTATTGAGAATAAAATATCATACCAGATAGAAAATGAAAAGAATCAGATTATATAGGAGAATTGGATATTCAACCCTATAATTTTATATTTCTGTTTTGTGGATACAAATTTAACTTCTTATAAATCCGATGAAAATTTTACATTCTTAAAAATACTTCAAAAATGTGCTCATGTCAAAGGATCGTATAAGAATCACAAGAAGGCATATTGTACAACGATGCAACCACGTGCTACTATCTATATGGTGATACCAACTAATTATATTTAAGTATTCTATTTAAGTTATTTTTTCTTGTTTAGGTTTTTTTTTGCTAGATAATTTTTTAGGTTTTATTGAAAATCGCAAGAGTAACTCATTTCATTAATCAATTCGCCACGAGATCACGTAAGCACCATCATGTGGTGATATTGTGATGCGACATTCTTTCTCCCGTGGGTGAGTAGTAGAAAGCAAACGTGAAATCATTCCAAATACTATAAATTCGATAAAATCGACCGTTAAGAAATTATAATTTGAAATCTAAAAGACTCGTCTTTACACTATGCTTCTCATAGGTTGGTCACAAAATGAACGGTTAGATATCACTTATTATGGGTCAGTCCACATGTGACAACTTCCTCTTATGCAATGAGCAATAATTAGTACGTGATACAACACGAATTTATCGTATAAATATCTCTCAAATCTAAACATGTGTAAAGTTTTCCTGAGTTTCAAGGTTTAATTTTACAGTGTCAAAATTTGAACAATGATTTATATAACGAACTTGTTATATATTAGACATTGAATATTTGCTTCTTATGCAATATCGTTTCCATGACAAAAACATCTTTTTAAGCCGCCTGCGCATCCTCGTAGTTAGAGAAAGATACCTCGGATAATATAAATGGCACCAAACTTTGAGCTTATGATTTCCATTTATAATAGCTTATCTCTTAACTGTTGTATATTAGAAAATTTCTCATATGATTATTTAAATCATTTACATGTTTTATTATATTTAAGATTACGAATTTCCTTTAAAAATATTCTTCAAAAATTATGCTCTAGTCGGGTGGCTGATCTTATGAGAATCTCTTGTGAGTGATTAGCAGTATCAGACAAACGTGAAATCATCCCAATTACCTTAAATTCGACTAATGGACCGCAAAAAATAAATTGAAAAACAAAGAGTCGCGTTTGCACAATGCTTCTCATAAAAAGAGCACATAAGGATACGATTGGCTATTATTATACTAGCGAATAACATGTATTATGCACATTAAACATCATAAATACTATATAAATATAAATCTTGTTACCTGTGAATTGAGTAAATCGACCGAAACTCTTGTACACATATGATAAACGGATGAAGTTGTAGAAGAAGGTTGGATCATCAGAAGTTACTGGACGAATTAATGGGAATGTGAGAGTGGTTTGTAAGAATATAAAAATAGTCCCTTAAATTTTTTATTAATAAAATCGGATAGAGGAAATTTTTAGAAGGATTAAAAATTCTTCGATAAGTATACATAAATAAGAGAGAATAGTAGTAGTTTTGGAATTAGAAAGTGAGACAAAAACTACCACTCCTCCAATATAGTAATAGAAGATTATGTCAGTTAACATGAGACAATCCTTTTTATAATTAAAAGGAGTATAATAGAAATGAGGACTTAATCATCCTGCTATGAAATATTCGAAATTTCGTGTTCAACTGCAAACCATCAACTGAACTAAACAATCAGCGCTCAGCATTAACCCATAAGTGTAATACCACCTATTTCGTCTAGTATAGTTGAAAAAGTTGGTGTCCTGCAAGTTTAGGCACAAACAACACACTTCTAATGTTTTGATGGATAGTTAGAAATGATTCAAATATGGAATATCGGACTTACTAAGTCGACTAACCATCCTTCGTGGAGTGCACATTTGACAACTTCCACATATGCATTACCATTTCCATGACAAAAAACAGCTTATATATATTTTTTTAAAATATTCCTTCTCAAATTCATCGAGTTGGGCATGATAATTTGCTTAATCCATCTTGGCCGGATGGAGGTCATCGTGTTGGCAAATGGAAGGGAAATTTCTATCATGATGCAATGTCACGGTGACTTAAAACAGAGCTAGTGAAGTCCCAATGAAGGAAAAATATTAGCAAATCTTAGTTGTTCATGTCATGTATCAGTCTTCATGCCATAACTTCGTGAAACATCATTTCTAAGGGAAATTGCACGAATGGTACAAAAAATTTTGGATGGATTTCAAATTGACAAAAAAAAAACTTCGTACCTAAATGTTGTAAAATAATATATCAAAATTATTTTTTCATGATATATTCTGTTAAATTTCAGCTAACACCATTAGTTTTTGTTGACTTGGCAGCCGATGTGGACACCACGTGTACACACCTATTGATGTGGCAGGCCTTATGTTATTTTTATTTGAAATAAAATGTAAAATTTTAAAAATGCAAAAAATATTTATAAAAATTCAAAAAATTAAAAATTATAAAAAATTGTAAAAGATTTAAAAATATTCAGAAAATTGTATAAAAAATTCTATTTTTTTAAAATCAAAATAAAAAAAATTGAAACTAAAAAAAATTAAAAATCAGTAATAAACTCAACCAGTGATACAAAAAGTTTCCTCTGATTTTTCAAATTCCTATCTTGCTATTGTATAAAGAGCAGCATTGTCTTTGTTCGCATTTTCTCCCTATGTGTCTCTTGGTTTTTCTCAGTAGGTAGGTTTAACGATAAAAAAGGAAAGTAAAAGAAAAGGAGGGAAAAAATATTGGGTTTTAATGATGTGTATCGCACATGTAAAATAGGAAATATTATAAATTTTTATGTCAGAAATTTTGTCACGTAATATTCCATGTCATTGGTTTATGAAATCAGTAATGAAATTTGAAGGAACATACTTCACAGCAATAGTTTTGATTTTTGTATCATCCACGGAGTTTACTATTGATTTTTAGTTTTTAAATCTAAAAGTATTTTATTTTATTTTAAAAATAATAAATTTTAAATAATTTCCTAAAATTTTCAAAATCTTTTATAATTTTTTATTTTTAAAATTTTTAGTTATATTTATAAGGTTTTTATGTTTTATTTTAATAAAAATATTATAGGCCCACCACATCAACATAGTACATGCGTGGCGTATATATCGACTACCACGTCAATAAAAACTAAGATCATTAGCTAGTACTTAACAGAATATACCAAGCAAGAACAATTCTCAAACATTTTGTCCATTTAAGTACAAAATTTTCTTTTCGTACCAATCTGAAATCAAGCGAAAACTTGTTGTACCATTTGTTCATCTTCGCTCATTTCTACAATTAAAATAAAACATATAAGAAAGGGGGTTTGGTATAGTTAGTAATATTCTCGACTTGAAGAAAATCTTGTATGTACCGGGTATACTGTTGACGTAGTGTCACAAACTAATATAATTCAATTATTTTATGGTTGCCTTTTTTATTTTTAGGGTTTATTTAAAAAAATTAAGATGGTTGAATTTTATTGGCTTATGACACCATGTTATTATTGTTATGTGATATTCCTATTACACACAATACTCTTTTTCCTCTTCTAAATTTATGTACCTCATCTGAACGCCAAAAAATTATATAAATATATGTATATTCAATTTTTTCGGTGTACAGAGGAGACATATAGATCTAGAAAGGATAGAAGAAAGAGGAGAAGAGGCACGAGAAGACTCGCGAGTGAGATCGAGTCGAGAACCGTTAGGTCACAGGACGAGAGCAGTACCAACTATACTAAACCCTCTTTCTCACATATTATGGGTCTACAAGAACCTGTTCGGCCCCTGAACCAGTTCCGAACTAAACCGAACTACAAGAATCAGTTCAGTTCGGTTTGACATAGCAAATCCAAACTGTAGCTGGTTTTTGGAAAAAAAAATGGATTGCTTTGAACTAGTTGGGTTAACCGGTTCGAACCGAACTATTTCAGGAGCAATTTGGTTTCAGTTCCGATTCAAAATCGAACCAAATCAGTTTAATATTTAATTCTAAAAATACTACCCATTCACGTGAGCCCACTTAGGCCCACTGTGGCCAGCTTTGCCCAGTCCATTGTGTTCAGCCTTTCTGTTACTGTAAAAATCCTAAATCACATATCTCCACCATCACAGAAGGAGGAGGAGGAGGAGGAGGTTATCATCATCGGGGCAGCAATTCGCCACCATCACAAAAGGAGGCTACTGCCACCATCACGGCAGCGATTCGCCACAATCACGACAGCGATTTGCCACCATGGTTTCCAATGATTCGCCACAATCACAACAGCGATTTGCCACCATGGTTGCCAATGATTCGCCACCCACTGCCCTCGAATCCAGAAGAAATAAACAAAGGGGAGTCATCATCATGATCGGAGCCCCTGCCCTCGAAACCAGAAGGAGGTGGTGGTGCTAGGTGCTACCATCGTGACCGACGCCACTGCCCTCGAAACCATTTCCATTGCAACTGCGATGGTCACCCTAGATGAAGAAGAAGACGTGTCGACAGCCGCTCTTGAAACATTTTCTCCGATAAGTGCTTCAATCTGGTCCTACTTTCCGTTTTTGCTATGTAGAAAAATTTAGGGTTTTGTTGCTGGTTTTGATACTTGCGGGACTAAAGTAGAAGCATTGCTTGCAGTTCTGAAGCTAAAGCATGGGGAGCTTGATTGATTTTGGGCATTTTGTATTATTATTATTATTATTTAAAAGCGGTTTGTTTCGGTTCTAACTAGTTCACTGGATTTATTAAACTTATAAATTAAACGAACTAGTTTTCATCCTCAAAACCGAACTGAATAAAACCGGTTCAGCCTGAACCGGTTTTATTCAGTTCGGTTGCAATTCAGTTTCGGTCCGGTTCATCTCGAACCGGTTTTTATGCACACCCCGAATGTATATTCAGTTTGAAGTTCAACAAAATGGATTACGAAATTCGCTAATCGATCCTTCCTCTGGCTTATCGACTTAGCGAATCAAAGATCGACAACTATCTCAAATAGTCACTGTGCAAATTTTTTTAATGATTTATGAAGTTATACAAGCACAACTCGAGCTGCAACATTGTTTTCCTTTCGAAAAAGATCAAACCATTTCTTTCACTGTTGAGTTCAGGAAATGTAGAACGAGAAAGACAGGGATTGAGCAATGTAAAGTGTGTGATTTTTCATATCCGGTGTTCTTGAGTACATGAGGTATATATATACATGAGGGGAATGACAATTAGTCAGCTTAATTTCCGGGATTAGGAGATCCGGGGGTATGGGCGCTGCAGAGTTGGTGGTCGGATTCAGCAGTGTGGGCTCTGTCAGAGTGGGTGGACAGGGGCATAGGCGCCCCTCTGGTCTTGCGTGTGCGGCACCTCTTGTCAGCAGACTCTGTGGATGAGGCCAGATTTTTTCATGGGCCGCCATGGGCCGAGTCGGGGCCAAGCGAAGTAGTGGGCTTCCAGTCAGCGCCCATCATTCACCCAAAAAAAAAAAGAAAACGAGCAAACCATTTCATCCCTCATCCTTTTTTTCCCCCTCTAAACCATCATAATAGTCTACAAAGTTCGTACAAAATTTATCAGTTTAGTCCAATTGTTCATCCACAACCATCCATGAAGGAATTCACATCCCGTGTGTCAATTTATTAATGCATTCAGACAAAAAAAAATTAATAAATAATAATTAAAAGGGGCCAAACGACCTGAATGTGTAGGGGAGATAAGATTGTTGTCGCCTCCTTTTGTCACCAGGAGTGGCAGTTGGCAACGAACGACACCATCCTCGAGATCCCAAATTGGCAATCTAAGGATGCGTTAATAAACTTACCCCTAGGGTTTCAGCCTCCGGCAAGGAGACTACCTCCGAACAGCCGCCAGATTATTATTGGGGGCTAGCCCCTTCTTTTTTCATTTCATTTAATTTTTTGATATTTTTATATTTGCTATTTTGTTTTATTCTTTACTTGCAGTCATCTGTAACTATAAACTGGCATGTGACATATGGTTCCATTCATAGACAGCATTAATACTTATCTAAAAAAAATCTACGGACATCATTAGTACTTATCAAGCCAAAAAAAAATCTATAGACAACTCGGTGATTTAATAGTTTAAAATTCTGTCTCATACGATTTGGTGAGATCGAGCTAACAGAGCGCTTCTTGAGCCTCGAGCCTCACACCTTGGCGACACTAGTTTCTTAAATTATACTAAATGTTTGATGATGGTTATATTGATAGAGTCAACGCTGATAATGGTTGTTTAGTTCTTTTGAAATGTTCGCAATTAAACATGAAAATTCGAAAGTTATATAGCAAGGATGGTTTGATCGCCAATTACTACTATCCTTCTCTTTATGATAAACATAAATTTATAAAATATGAGAATAGATATCAGATTTCAAGATATTCGAAATACATAGTGACTATGGACCAAACCAATAGGAATAGAAAATTTATTATTAAAATTGAGTAATTGAATAACTCAGTGAACCTGTCTATTTATAGGTTACAATAATAGAACCAAAATTTGGAAATAAATATCACAAAATGCATAATAATATCTACATATATTATTCAATATTAT